>PVKN010036997.1:0-11328 GCA_004027915.1 Capromys pilorides
TTGTGATTTTTTTGGCATTGCTATCTTTATTGTTTCTTTCTAGGATATCCCTGAGAATTCTTTGCAGTGCTGGCTTGGCAGACATGAATTTCTTTAGCTTTGGTGTACCATGGAAGTATCTTATTTTTTCATCTATTTTAAAAGATAACTTTGCAAGATATACAAATTTGAATCCAAGTTGCTTTATTTTATGTCTTGAAACACTTTACTCAATGCTGTCATTGACCTTAGGATTTGTGCTGAGAAATGTACTATAAGTACATTTTGTAATGTACTTGTAATGTAAAGTAATGGATTTTCCCACCTAGGTGATTTGTTTCTTTTCTCCAACAGCTTTAAAGAGTGTGTTACTGTGTTGAATTTCTGGAATCTTGACTGTTTTGTGTCTTTGCATCGTTCTTTTGTGATTATGAATAACTAGGGTTCTATATGCATTGCTTATCTTTATTTCAGATTCTTTTTCCTTGCTTGGAAACATTTTTTGTTGCTATTATTTCTGTAATAGGCTTTGAAATGCCCTTTGTGTTATCTTTGATCTTCCATTAATTCCAATTAATCTTAGACTAGTCTTCTTTGCATCATTTATCAGCTCTTAGATAGATTTTTGATGATTCGTTGCTGTTTTTAAGGTATCTTTCACTAGCTGATCACCAACTGCAGACTTGTCTTCTGAGTCTAATATATTGTCCTCACACTGATAAATTCTGTTTTGAATACTTTCAGTAGATTCTTTTAATCTCCTGAATCTCTGTTTGAGACTGTTTCATGGACTCCAGTTTTTTTCTATGTTAACTTGCCTCAGATTGGTTTTGGATGTCAGGCAGAATCTCTGGCATTCTCTAGAGGGAATATTGGCCATCAGGCACTAGGCAGGAACTCAAACAGCTTCAGGGTGCTGGGCACAGACTTAAATGGGACCAGTGTTAGTTATGTGTGCCACATGAAGGTCCTAGTTGGCATAGAACAAACCTGAGTGTCTTGGTTACTTTTCTCTTATTACTGGGACAAAATATGTAACACCCAAAATCTAGGAAAGAAAGGTTTATTTAGCTTACAGTTTGTGGCGATTTCAATCTGTACTTGGCTGGCTCTAAGGCGTAGTGGTACATGGCAGATGGCAGCAGTTCATGGTGGTAGAAGACAGTAAAGAAGAAAGGGAAGGGCAGAGGCTATAGTGTCCACCGAGCTCCTCTCTCTTCCTCATATTGTATTCAGGCTATCCACCCCAGAGCAGGTATAGCATTCACACCCATAATCCCAGCATTGGATCAGGAATTAATCACAAACTCTTTAGCCTGCCCCAGTGACTACACGAGGCTTTTAGGGGACAACTAAACAAACCAAAAGGCGCCAAGGCACCTGATGGTGACTTGAGCTTGTCTAGGGTCCTATATTAGTGACTGTAGGAAAAAGCAGTGTTTGCTTATTTACCTTCTCATAGTCTGAGCTTGGGCAGGTAGGGAGTGAGCCTCCCCTGCTGCTGGAGTGCACCAGCAAAGAAGCTGCTGGACTGCCTTCTCAGAAGCGGGGACTGCTTATGTTATTTTCATGCTAAACAAATTCAGCAAAGTGGCTTGGAGAGGAGACAGTGGGCCGAAGTGTCCCATGTAACCGGAGTCTGTCCTGGGAGGCTACACTCTGCTGTACTGCTTGGTTCCATGCAGCTATTTGAGACATTTTCAAGATGGCTGATCTTGTGCTGGCAAACACGGGGCTCTGTGGATCTGCCTTGATGCACTGCTCCCACTCTTTTAAAGAGCTGTATGTGCATTTTATTTGATCTGCAAGTATCTTCTTTCAAATTGATTGTGCATGTCCCTCTCTTGCTTTTAGTTACCTGTGTTCTTGGTTGATCTTTTCTGAGTCTCTCTGATGTGAATCCTTCTGTTCAGTCATGGTAGTGCTCCGTCACCATTGGAGCTACAAGCCAACATTCTTGATGAACATGGAATCAAACCTCCTCAGTGAGATACTTGCAAACAGAATTTAACGAATCATTTAAAAAGTATCAACTTCACCCCAAGAATTCAAAAATGATACAATTTTCATAAACCAATAAGTGTATGTCACATAAGTAGAATTAAGAACAAAAATCACATGATCACATCAGTACCTTAAAAAAAAAGTTTTTGACAAAATCCAGAATCCCTTCATGATTAAAAACAAAACAAAACAAAACAAAAAAAAACTTGGGCTAGTGAGATAGCTTGGTGGTCGAAAGTGTCCGCTTTCGACAGCCACAGGGACTGTGGTTCCATTCCTTGCACCACATGCTGTGCCAGCCTCAAAACCCCAGGGCAGGCTGAGCTGGCCGTAATATAAATAAATAAAGTTTAAAAAAAATCTTGATGTAAACAAGATTTTACTTCAAACTGATAAAAGCCATATATGGTGAACACACAGCCATCATCATATTTCAGATGGGTTATGTTTACATTGGCTTCATAAAGGGAGGGAATATTTCCTATTTAAATTGTAATATGTACAAGACTTTTAAATGTAGTTGTTGGAAAATTATAGGCTAAATTTTGTTACAAATATGACAAATGATTCATTATAAGCTAAAAATAAAAAATGATTTCAGATTTATTGGTTATCCTGGTAACTGTCCTATATGCCTTTCTCTTAACTCTTGAATGCCTTTATCTTGCCCTGTTTTTCCTCTTTATTCTCCTGTTACCACTTATTTCCTTAGAAATTTATTTATTGAATATTCACTTACAATCTGAATAAAAATAGGAAGCAACTAGAATCCATAACCAAATGAAGGCAGCGCTTATGCACGGAGAACACAGATCTTCCAGAAAATTCTGTAAATTACAAATTTTTGCTCTTGTACGTCTGCTGACAAGTGCTGTGGAGCCACTAAAATTCTTAGGACTATACCCGATTGGAGGCATCAGTAAATTCCAGTCATATTAATTTTGGCTTAGGAATTCTAGTCTGGGTTTCTATATGTAACTCATTTAGTAGGTGGCTAGGCTCCAATTTGTGGCTGAGTGCAAGTCCGAGGGATCACATATAAGCTCAGAGGGTAGACTTTCATGTTTGGGTCAACTTAAGATGCATCTGATGGCCTCAAAGGGAGCTTCATGGAGAAAATATTTCTTTGTGAAAAGGGATGGAATAAATTGAGAAAGATGTGGTATCAGAATACCAGAGAGAATGTGTTGTTTGGCACATTCTCTCATTGGCAACAAACGTGAGTTTTGCCTCAATGTTTTGATTAGGTTTTAGTTGTGATATTTGGTTTCTTCAATCTTAGAAAAGTATACTACAGGAGGACATGAATTGTATTTATTCAAATGGAAACTGTATTAAAAAGCTATTACTGAACATATAAAATTGGGCCAGGGGAGGGGTAAGTCTTTCCTAAAGTTTTTTCCTAATAGAATTCAAGTGAGTGTCCTGGAGGCTCTTACTTGTCCCTCCCTCAGATCCACTGACAGAGACCATCAGACCCTCTTCCCTGTGAGGCTCCTAGCAGCCTCTCTGACCCTCTCCTCCCACTCTCCTCTGTCCACTCACCTCTGGTCTCTTGGCACACTGGCACACACCAAGGCACGCTCCTGCCTTAAGGGTTTTGCTCCCTCTGCTGGAATGCTCTTCCTTAGCCATCATTACAGCTTGCCCCTTCTCTCTCTTCTAGACTTTTTTTTTTTAAATAATTTTTGTAATGAAGCCTGTCATAATTATCCTATGTAATCCTGCTAACTGTCCTATAACCTTTCTCCTAACTCTTGAATACCTTTGTTCTTCCCTGTTCACTTTCTTTTTCTCCTTGTAGAACAAAGGTCTTAACCCAGACACAAACCTGGGTTTTATTAATTTGCAAAAAGAGGGGTGGCTTAGGGTTGAGTGATCGTGAGAATGGTGAGAAGTATGTGAGTACTGCAAGCTGGGTTAGGTAGGAGACACAGTGGCACCTCAACACTGTGCAGAGAGAGGTAGCAGAAAGAGTACTGGATTCCAGTAACAGGTAGCCTCTAAGTTTGTAGGAACCTGCATAACACAGTTTGAAGAAGTATCTTGTGTGTTTTTGGTTGGTTGCCGTAGCTTTGATGTCTGGCCTTCCTGCCCTGGGACGTCATGGACTCTTTCCTGAGCCTCAGTAGAGCCCATTGTGAGATCTCTTAGCCTTGCTCATGAGCGGGAGCTAGGGAGCTATAGGTGGGACATCACTGAGTTGTTGAATTGTTTTAAAGGTTGCACATCAACATCTCAGCTTGACCCATTTACATTGCTTAAAGCCAATTGCGGGATATTATCCTAGCCAGCTCTGTACATATCAATACATGGGATTAAGGCCAAGTGTAGCTAAAATGGAGACAAATGGTCTTCTTTTAAGGTGAGCCATCCTTGTGGTCTTCCACATGACTTAGATAATGAGGGACACTTTATAGTGAAGGACGATAATAACAGATGCAAGACCTTGATGTCCACTTGTTCTGCTGTGTTCTTTGTTGTTCAGAAGTGATGGCATCATACAATGTTGGAGGTGACACCTAGAGTGAAGGGGACACTATCCTGCCAGGTGGAATAAGTACTTTAAACCAATGATGACTATATACTGCATGTTTTATCTAGGGTAGAATGTATAGGTGTTAGAATGAAAGGGTTTACCATAGGAATGATTTCTTTTGCTATTGCCTTCAGGGATCCACTTAGTGAGTTTTTACTTTCAACCCCTGTAACTTTAAGCTTAGATACAGTAGGCATTCTGATTACAAAGGAGGAATTTATTACTAAGAGATGCACTAATGGCTGATACCAGGTGTCATAGTTTTGGGATTTTTCCAAGGGGAACAATATAATATGGGATACATTTTATAATACTATTTTATAAAGCATTACCCAAAGAATTATATACAAGAAATTCAGGAAATCTGTCCACACACTAAACACTAAAAAATCCAGCTGAGGGTCTGGGTCCTAATATACTGCATGAGTCCAGCTGAAAATTTAGAGTGCATACTAATGCCTCACACAAGTCCAAATGGAAGCCTAGAGCCTACAACAAAGTCTCATGCAAGCCCGCTTCATGGATCTGTGCTGGAAAGGCCTAAATGTTAGTAGTGGAAGCTAGGAGGTCTATGCTAGAGGAATCAAGGACCTGTGCTAGCAGGCTGAGGGATCTGAACTGGAGTCTAGAAACAATGCTCAAGGTAAGCACCAGAGCTTCTCCAAAGGTATGACAGCCATCCTCAACAACAGTGAGGTCCTGAACTCCTGCAGCAATGAGGACAGCTGAATTTCTATCAGGAAAGCCAACGTGACAAGCTTCTCCATGAGGCTGAGTAGTGCACCATCTTCTCCTCCACAGCCAGGAAGTAATGCTTAAGATGAGGACCAGAGCCCTTCCAAAATGACCCATAGTCAACCTCAGTGACAATAAAGGTCCTGAGCTCCTCCTCTGACAAGAACAGCCAAGTTCATTGGGAAAGCCAGCATGACAAGGCCCTCCAGCAGAACAGGCCAAGAAAACTAGCAGCTTCCAACAGCTCCAGCAGATTCTCCAAACAGCTTCCCTAACAGCATACTGACAGCTTTTCCTGTTCTGCCTCTTATGCTGCTGACAGCAATCTACAGGTGAGTCTTCCACGTGCAGCATCATATTAGTTCAATTCAGCTGAGTGTAAGAAGTTGCCCACTAGTTAGCTATCCACTACATCAGGTCACTAAATTTTTCAAGTATGCTAGCAGGTAAAGAAAGGAGTTTCTATTTCTGACGGAGTAGCTAGCCATATTTATCCTGAGGAGACATGGTTGCTACTACATGAAGAGGCAGAGAAAGTATGTTCTGGAATTCTCTAGGATATCTGCATGATCATAAATAACCATGAACGAGCAAATGAAGCAGCCATAGCTGAACAAAGCTATGACAACCAGGGACTTTGACATGTTAGGGATGAATCGCTGAGCTACTCCACTAGGTAAACGTGTTAGCTAGACACACTGGGTAAGAAATCTAGACCAAAGTGTAGCCTCAGGATGAGGAGAATCTAGAATGGATTCTAGAGACAAGATTAAAAAATATCATTTTGGGACCAACTGAGGCATTAGCTTCCTGTTAGAAGCCTTTTGGAAATTATGGCCAGTCACCACCTTTCAAGAGCACTGACCAGAAAGTGTAAATGTAAAAAGTGATATGAGTGGATCCGAGTGGTACAAGGGCCAGAGTCTAACTGACTTTGTTAGTGCCACATTCACGTGCCTGGTACCCTCCTAGTTCAGGGTGTTTCAGGTGACTTTCTTTTCCACTTTCTACTTCTCTGCTCTGGATTTCTTTTTCTGCAAGTGCAGAAGGCTGCTCTGTTTTCTTGCCCAGTGAGCTAGAAGTGCTGGTGAACTAGTAGCTCCATGGTATTAGTTCTCAGCTGATAAGATAGAAACTTGAGTGTAACTACCCCAGTTTCCTCTTTTGTGGAGTAGGATAGCTTTGAGAACATATTTTTCAGTTCTTGGCTTCTCTGTAGAATCAAGCTATAGCTGTCTACTGTGTCAGCGAGTTTCATACTGATGCTATATTAACTGCCTTCGTTTCCTTGTATAACTTTTCTACTTCTTTGCAATTGTTGCAGTGCCTTCTACACGAGCTATTTATACTGAATCCTTGTCTGGATCTGTCTAAATCTGAATAGTCCTATTAATGTTTCCAGTTTTATTTTCCTATTGCATGGATTGCTTACTCATACACCCTATTCTGTTCTGCTATGTGTCTCTTTTTGAACTAGGCTTTCATCGACCAGAAACTTGTATAGTCCCTTCGCCTCCACTGAAGGCAAGCCACCTCTTGGTGGCTTTTGGAAGACCAAGACAAGTGGACAAATGTCATTTGGGGGTAACTAAATTTAAAACTCAAGTAAGGCAGTTTAGTAAAGTTGATATGTCATTAGCAGTAGAGCTGGGAGCAGGTCTGTTTTCTAAACAGATATGTCTTTTCCAAAGACAATAGTATTGGCATGCTTCTCACCAGCTTGGGAGTATACTTGGTCAGTTTAGACCTTCTAATTAAAAGTACTGAAAGGAGCTTAACATCCCTCAAAGATCAGCCCAATTACTTGAATGACTAATTCCATTTACATTCAAATGTGCTCAGAAACCATCTCTTAAATTCTTCTTTGGTTTCTGTAGTAAATGTCCATGGCTCAGAAACCTGCTGTTATAGTTTAGATCTAAAATGCTCTTTACAATTCTCATAGGTGTGGAAGGTAATTGGATTGTGGGAGGTACACAGTAGGCTCATCCATCAGTAGGCTCATCCATCAGTAGGCTCATCCATTGATGAGTTCAGTAGCTAAATGTGCTCTTAGGAGGGGAACTTGGGTGGAGGTAGATCACTAAGGATGTGGCCTGGAAAGGATGAATTCTTATCCTGATCTCCTCTCCCTGTTCCCTGACTACTATGTGCCTTTTCCCTTCACTATGCCTCTCTGTCATCTTGCTTCTATTCTGCAGTCAGTTGACACAGAACCAGATAAACCTTTTCTTCTTTAAGTTGTGGGTGTTGAATATTTTGTCTCAGTGCTTAGAAAATGATTAAGATACCTGCCGAGGTATTTTGTTGGTGAAAATGCCAGTGTCTTTGCCACAGGGGTTCTGTCAAGTCTCTGACTGCTTTTGTTAACCATCATGGCCCATAAAATTACCAAGTCTGAGTATAAATCATTGTGATGATGTCTCTGGGGTGAACACCAATGTTTCTATCATGGGGAGCTGCCTCTGAGGCTACCAAAGCTGCCTCTGCTAGGGTGCAGGACCGGGCCTGCAGATGGGGATCCTCCTTTCAGATTCTGGAGGTCACATTGTCAGTGTTTGAGTTTTCATTTAGTGTCTCTCCAAAGCATCTTCTTTAACTTCTGAGCCTCATTCCCCCATTCCCTGAAAACCAACAGGCAAATAACATGTTTGCTTCCACAAAAACAAGTGACAAGCTTCTTGCACCCAGATAGTTGAATCCATTCTTTTTTTTTTTTTTTAACCAGGAGTCAAATTCATGGCCTTGTACTTGCCAGGCAGGTGCTATGCTGTCAATTCATTCATTCTTAAAATATAAAATGAAATAGTTCTATAAAGATAATTAAATGTATAGAGTAACAAGAGTACTTTTCACATAAACAGTATGTGGCCACACAGAGCATTTCTGTCCCAAGAACCACAGCAATGTCTGATAAATATCTTATGCAATTATAGGGCTAGGCAAATATTTGCATACCCAAATAGTCCATCTCATGATTTTCCTAGAAAAAAAAAGCATCTCCTAAGGGTATATCCAAGTTTCCATCTTTTTGGAGTCCACATTACTTAGAAATGGCAGCATCTCTCCTGCATTTCTTTTATCCACACAGACTTCTTCGGTTTCTATTATTTTTCCAATGATCTTATGGCCAAGTTTCCAGGAGTTGGTAATATCTATGAGGGAATGTCTCAGGCAGTTAGTCTGTGATTGGAAGGTCTCTTGTGCAGTGAAGACAGTGGATATTCCTGTAATCTTTTTGGACAGACCAGAAGATGGATGCTGACTAGCCAAAGGCCTGGGTCTGTTTTTTTTTTTTTTTTTTATCACTTTTGTGCCAACTCATAGCATTAAAGCTCAGCTTTAGTGTTGACCTTAGGGCCAAGCTAAAGACTAATGGCCCCTTTGGTTGCAAGTGCATGACTATTTCCTGACTGCCTCTTGGAAAGGAAGCTGGGATCTTGTGGTTAGCAAAGCTGTGCTGAAGACGGTAGAGCTACTTAAAGTAGCCCTC
Source organism: Capromys pilorides (assembly GCA_004027915.1). Classification (NCBI taxonomy): domain Eukaryota; kingdom Metazoa; phylum Chordata; class Mammalia; order Rodentia; family Capromyidae; genus Capromys; species Capromys pilorides. Next base: position 8,751 of record PVKN010036997.1, read on the forward strand.
ATGCACTTCTGCAGTAGGGGAGATTGCAAACTCTCTCTTCATGATAGACAGAACCATTGACTTTACAAAGTGACTGGCCTATAGACAGACCACATGGCAAGTGTTCCCTTTATCAGTGAGTTTTAAAGCTTTCATGGAGCCCTTGACAATTCAGACTTGGGTAATAGGAGGGAGAGCTTTCAGTTTGCTTAGCTCCTCTTTGCAGTGTTTCCTACTTGGCTGTGGACTGCTGAAAATATTAAGCTGGATAAATTGGCATTAAGAATTATTTTTAAAATGAGTCAGAAGTTTAGAAAATGTGCATTCACTGCTGGCTTAAGCTGTTGTCAGGAAGAGTCTAATAGGGCTGGGTAATCTGTCTACTGAGGGAAGATTTCACATTGCTGAAAGTTGGGAGAAACAGCAACTCCCCTTGAGGAGACAGAGCCACAAAGATACTCCATGGTGACTTGTTGTAACTAATTTGTGACACTGAGATTTAAGGTTGGTTGGTGGCTTTAGTTTTGGGTTCTCATGGGGCTTCGTGTATGTTTATCTTCCTCTCCAAAACATTGTTTTTCTTCCTGGCAGTAAGAAGTGCTTATATGTGTCCTTCCTATCTGCACCAGGATCCTGTTTGCCTTGTCTCCCACCCCTCACCAAAGCAGTGCTGTTTTTCTGTCTTGTCCTGTTAGAAGTAGGCAGGCTGCTAAAATAGTTTGCAGTTCACTAGGTAATAGTGAAGCTGTTTCTGGGGTTGGAGGAAGACATTTCCCTCTTCTAATGTGCTGTCTTGGAAGAGCAGATGTATCTGTTAGAATGTAGTGCAAAACATGGTGAGGCTTGTCGAGACTTAAATGGCCATGAAGTAGTGTCCAGTGGAAGGCTTATTTTAGTATTTCAGCAGATAACTGTGGTATCTAGATGAATGACCTCTGGATAGTAGTAGGTAGAGTTGAATTATTCTTGCTGTATACTAGAGAACATTCTGCAGGCTGTGTGTATACTGACCCACTTAATCCTCACACTTGCAGTTGGAGGTAAGTTCTCTTCTCATTCCTATTTCACAGATGAGGAAACTGAGGTACATAGTGATTAAACACTCTGCTCAAGATTACATGACTAGCAAAATATGGAGCTGAGGGTCTAAGCTCAGACTTTCTGGCTCCAAGGATTGTTCTCCTAGCTAGAAAGCTGTTGGACATCTCAAAAATTTTAAACACACAGATCAACTCATGTGATCGTGCAATAAAAATTTAAGTTGCCTTTGAAATAAATGGCTCATGCAAAGTGCTTATGTCTTTAAGAAATCCATTAAATTTCTTTCCAACTCCATTGTTAGCTAATAGACTTGATAGAGAATCCACAGTGAAGAAGACCCCTAGTTAGACTTTAGAAAGCCATAAAAACACTGGAAATAATTACAGTAATTTGAATTTCACTGAGCTCCTCTTGGAACAATCAGGAGAAATTATGTGATTTGCGATACATATAAAAAATCTTGGAGTTCCTTTGTCTTGGATCATTCAATCGAGAAATGTTCCAGGTGAGCTTTGCCATGTTTTCTCCATCATGGTCTCTATGCTGCTTCATTATTTTTCTATCCCACTCTGCCAAAAGTGCTGAAGATTTTTTTGATTTTTGTTTTATCACTCAAGGTTTAATAATGTCCCTGCCTCTCCTTCTGTGATTTGAGTTGTACCTATGATCTAAGTGCACCATCACCAGCTGCTTAAAGGGGGAAGAAAGAAGAGCCCACTCTAATAAGGGATTTGGGGGCTCAGTGTCCTGATCTGTAGAGGGGAGATGAATGCTGTGACCTTAAAGATCAGGCCTGTTCTAATCAGCTGTGATTTTGAGTACTTTTAGCCCAATTTCTAGAAAACTAGCTTTCTGCATATTTTTTTTTTCTGAAATGTGTGTCAAAACTTTGCATCTTTGGCACTGGGCTTTTGGCATAGCAACCTCTTCAGACAATCCTTCCTATCTTGGAAAATAACATTCAGGAGAAAGGATGATTAATTTTTTGTGGTTGTTTTAGACAAGTTAAAAATGTTTTCTTCTGGTCATCCAAATCATTTTTTCCCTATTGAGTGGGCAAGATGTCTCAGTCAAATAACCCTTAAAATTACAGCTGCTTCCAGAGGCTGCTTGCAGGAATCATTTTATAGATCATCAAGTCTTTTAATATGGATAAAATGCAGTTCTGCTTGCTGGCACATGTCCCTGACTTCTGCTAATGTTTCCCTCAGATTCTAGATTTGGATCTTTTTTCTACATTACCTTAACATCTCCTTGCTACTGAAAAAGGAGGTCAGTGTCAGTGAAAACTAAAACAATTAAATGCCAAAGCAGTTAACAGCTTAGTGACTTGAATATAATAATATGTGCCAACATCTATTGAAGACTTACTATTTCCTGGCCACTGTTTTAAATGCTTCATATAAACAATATTGACTCATTTGATTCTTCAACTTTTTTTATCAGTATACATTTGTGGTACATAGTTATTACATTAACCTTGGGGAATTGGGACATAGTTATATAAAATCTTGATCAATTTTAGCTTCCCCTCCCCACTGCCCTCTTATCTCTACCC
>PVKN010036998.1:0-11327 GCA_004027915.1 Capromys pilorides
TGTTTAAATATTAACGTTCAAGATACATTATTTAGGACACTATGATTTTATTCCAGCCCAGAATTTCACTTCTTTATTTTTATTTTTATTGCTTGCTTGTTTTGTAGCATACACTATGCACCCAACTGATCAATGAGTTCTGTTTTAAGGGAGTGATCATAACTCACATTCCTTCTTAAGTCCAACAAAATGAGTCTTACACATCATTGGCATGCATACACAATGAAAAACATAACCCCTCACACACAAATACTATGCATGAACTGGTTTTACTTTTATGGTTACATTAAAATGGTAATTTATGTTCAAATGTGAAATGTGGAGATAGTAGATAAGTGACTGTACAGGTTGTTTGCAATTACAAATGCTTCTAATGGAAATTACTGTATCATAAAAGCGTACAGTCTATATTTTTGAGGTATAACAATAAGAGAATCCATGAGATCACAGAATTGAAGTTGAGAAGTTGATGTTCCAAATCCTCTGTCTCTGTGTCACTTTGGTCTTATGAATTATACACTGCTTTATAAGCACTTAGAGTCATACTAAGAGAAGAGTGTTTCGGACTCAGAACCAAATCCAAATCTCAACTCTCATTTAATTTCTGTGTGACTTTTGATAAATTAATTTAACTTTTCTGCTTTGTAGTTTCCTATATACAATGTGGAAGCAGTAGTGTCTACCTCATAGTCCCATTACTTGGACAAAATGAGGTAAATTCATATAAAAAATACCTCCCAGTGTGGCACCATAATATGAAACAGAAAATCAGGCATAAGCTTTTACTTCTGCATGAATTGCCAAGGAGAGGAAGGTTAGTATTTTATCCCATCCTCTTCTGGACTCACAGCATTACCATAATAGTAAAAAAAAACATCAGTACTATCTTGGATCCATTATTCATTCACTTCAGTAAGTAGCTTTACCTCTTAAATGGATCCTGGATCAGCTATTAGTCACTAATCAGACCTATGAAGGAAATTGCAGAAAAATCTTCAGACAACTTAGCTAGATATCATCAAGCTCTGCGATCATGGTTTAAGAATAGTAGGAAATGTGAGACTTCTGATAAGCTGCTCAAGTTTTTCATTTGTCCCACACGTACATCGCGTACCTACCATGTTCAAAGCGCTAAAAATATATGCAAAATGAAACCAACATTATTTTTCCTTCTATAGAACTCATGAGTCTCAGTATGTACTTCCCCCAAATACAGTGACATGGCCTACTGAATATTTTAGGCTGAAGAAATTTGAGAAATTGAGAAGAACAGATCACTTTGACTTTTGAGCTTGCCGTTCTTCCCTGAAGCAATCTTAAAACCTAGGAAAGTTTGTCTACTTTCCCCTGAAGCATGTTGTAGCACCCACATATGAGAGTTGCTTTCCATAAGTCAGGAAAAAAGGAGCATCCTTATCTCTGAAGATGCAGGAATGCAGAGAAGAAGATGAACAAACAGACCTAGCTAAATGTTTCTAATATATGAGCGTTAGTTCTATGTATGATCTACTTTTATTTCCTATCATATTTCTCCACTATTACTGACATCCAATAAACCTACTATAAAAACACCTAGGCTTCACTCATTCATTAACTATTTATTATCTTACTGATTCACATGCCATATAAAATTTACATTAAATAAATTTGTATGCCTTTTTTGTTAGTGAGGACCAAACTCAGGTAAATTTATATAAAATTGCCAGCAGACAGGAAATTATGCCACTGAGCTATCTTCCTGGCGTCTATGCTTTTATATTGTTAGTCTGGTTTTTCATATATGAGGGTTAACTATGAATTCAGGATAGATAGAGAGAAAGCCTTCCTCTCCATACACAATTCACAGAACTTATAATGTAGAGAAAGAGGAAAAGCACTGATTATACTATCTTCCAGCTACATGCATAATTATAGTCTTGGATAAGGGCTAGAAAAGAGAAGTATGTGATGGATAGATATTAGTAGCAGGAGGATATCAAGACCTGAAACCATAAGCATAATAAAATTTAACCTTTGCATTGAGCTCTAAGGAATGAATGTTCTTGGGGTCTAAGAAGAACTTTGGGGGAATCCATTCTTTGTTGTTTTGGAGTTTCTTACAAGTGCTGACAAGGAATTCTGGGCAAATGGAGACTGAGGCACCAATTCTGCTGTCCTTAGACACATGCTCAGTGACTGCTCACCCCACCCCTGCCCCAGAACTATGGCACATGTGTACCACAGCACAAAGCTTATGCACATGGTGTCTTCTTTCTCCAATGTAAGTGAGAGTTTTGGCAAAAGTTTTCTATATTATGAAAGATAAATATGTGTATGAGCTGCTATAATTGAAAGAATAATTAAAGTAGAAATATCTTCTAGAAGGCAAGCTCTGACCACAACTGCTAACATTATGTGACAGAGTGATACAGATCAAAATAACTAGAAAGGAGTCTACTGTACTTGGGTGCAATAAATGGGGAAATGACACCCTCTATTTCAGCCAAATGGGAGAGGTGGAATGGGATACCATGTGTCCATGTCTTTGCCAACCCAGGCCCTCAAAGAAACATGGCCAAATAGGCTAAGGTTCTGGGCAATCAGATGATCCAAGTCTCCAAGAAAGGGCTACAAAATGTCATCAGAGGAGTCCAAGGATGTTCCCCTAAAGAGGAGTAGGGAACCTTAATGCTCCATGGAAAAGACTTTGACTGTTGACACAGAAACATTCAGGCTTCATCAGTAATAAATATACATTTATGAGGCAGACTGGAAGAAAGAGTGGAGGGCGCAGTGGGGGGAGACTGTAGGCACTCTAGGGATATGTTTTGCTATGGTTAGGGGTTTGTATGGTCTCAAGACATGCTCGAAACAGATGACATAGAATTTTTTGAGTTATTTATTATGTACTTAGTTCTAGAAGGATATCCCTTATGTGGGAAAAACAAAACCAGATTCTGTTAACTGGGCTAAAATGCAAGTCACCTACCAGTGTTTGTAGTTTAAAGACATGTGTCCAATTAATACTGTGAATTCTTTGAGAGTGAAATTTTTCAGAAATCAAGAATATAGTATCAGAAGAAAAACCCAGGCCCAATTTAGAGACTTACAGAATTTTAAAAATTCTTATGGATTTAAATGTAAAATTATAGAAGAAAAACAAGGATACGGGTTACAAGTGCTATGTAACCTTGAGTTTCTTTGATTATTTTTGAAGCTGAAATTTTCTGCTCCAAAGTTATAGCATCGTTTTTTTTTTTTTTTTTTTTTTTTTTTTTTTTTTTTTTTTTTTTTTTTTGGGTACCAGAATTGAACTCAGCACCTTGTGTTTGCCAGGCAGGTGTTTGTTCCACTGAGCTACCTGCCTGGCCCTGTTGTAGCATATTGAAGAGACTCATTGCCTGCCTCATCAGCAAGTAGACTTACAGATAGATCAGGGAGGGGTTGAGAGCAGGGTTCTCAGGCTCCCAGGCAAAAGATGCAGAGGGTTATGTTCTTAACCCTCCAGGAGAAAAGCTTAGTGATATTATTATTTTATAATATAGGTACTTGAGCTTAACATCACTGTCTTTCTGAATATCGACCATCCTAGACTTGCAATCGGTATTTTCCATCAATCTCTATAGAATGTGATAAAAACAGTTACACATTTTTACATAGAAATTTAGAAATCTAAGCATGTACAAAATTGTAGCCGATCAGTCCTTTGGCATTTTGTCGTGTGTCTCACTCTATTTTAATATCCCTTTTTGTTTTCTTATAAAACAACCATTTACTTGAGAAAGAGTATAGCAATAACTGAAATTACATTAGAAGCAGAACACATCTAAAATACCAGAATGACAGACATTCCAAGCATAGTTTTAGTGTTATGTATTGCTACCCTCAGTGTGGAAAATCTGTTGGAGATGCTTAGGAACATTGGCCAAAAATTAGAGAAAATCTTTTTCTACAAGAACAGCCAATATTTTGGCCCTAACCCTTCAAAGTCAGTGAGGACTCAGGACATAAGAGAACCTGTGTTGTAACATTCTATATCTCATTGGTATCCCAAATTTTCTGTTCAAGGACATTATGGGGCCACAGAGGAAAGGGATCAATGATGTGTAGGGTGCCTAAGGAGAGTCACCTAGAAAGAAAACATTCTCTCACACTTTCACAGGGGAAAAACTAGTTCAAAAATGACCATGACCCATCCAGAAGGCTAACACTGACAAAAGATGTACAAACTGCTGTACCTGGTTTCAGGGTAAATCCTCAGGGAATTTGACTGACCTTGAGAGATAAAAAAAAATTACATATTTTGTTATACGTGTCTTGCTTTAATTTGCCTTTAATCACCCAGCAGAAAAGTTTAACCACAAGACATAAAAAGTAAAGCTAGATTAGTATGCTGAGCTGTAAAAGGCTTAAATCAACAGCTTCTGACATTGCCAGTTCTGCCAATAACCCACTACTATTATGGAATATTGGACTATGTATACAACTACTTTATCTTAGCTCAATGAGAAGAAATTTTTATATCAATAATGATTAGAAAAAAATTATGATGTCTGCATCCTGTGCTCTAAATAACTAGTATCAGGATAATGGTATGCATTGTATTAGTTATAGGGGTTGTACCATTAACATGTTTTAAAACTGTCTCATTGTTATTTTTTATTAAAAAAATTAAAAATGACACAAAAAATAAAAGTAAGTAAAATAAAATAAAATGTTTTTTAAAAATGCAGAGGCTGACAGGGAAAATGAGTGACCACTCTTGTGATGAAGAAATAAACAGTGCATCCAGAGGGCAGAGAAGGGGAGTGAGGGTGACAGTTGGGGGCATGAGCTACAGAGTAGATGGGGATAGATATGCAGAGACTTGTGCCCAGGAGTATAGGAGTCTGTCAACAGTGTGAAACTTGGCACGGCTTTATCTCAATTCTTTTCATCAGACATAAGCAGAAGGTAATTTTTATGATCTATTTTTGCACTCAGACTATTAAAAGGGTGGTAGACCTAGCAAGATCATTTATCTTAGTTTGTTTAAGAACAGTTAGTATTTCTGTCCTGTTTTCCTTGTTTAAAAGTGTCCTGGTTAAGATCATAAATTCTGTGTTCACCTCAGCAAGATCGTAAATATTTTAGGTTGTGCAACTGCACAGCTTGAGTTAATTTCCTCATTCTAACATTCCTTAGTGGTGTGTCCTTGGGTGGTCACATTGTTCCTTTGATCCTGTCTAAAAAGAGTTAATAAGAAACTTACCTGTAGCATTGTGTATTAAATCAGTGAACACCAAACATGAGTGGAGCAACAGAGATGCTACTTCATGCTATCATCAATCTTGTACATCTTTCTCTTTTTCTAATAGTATTTGAAATATGCATATGGAGAGCTAGTCACCTTCTACAGAGTTTTTGTATTTGGGGGAGAGCAGGATTGGCCCAGATGTCCCATAGCTATAAATGTAAGGAGTTGTCAGTAAGGCAAGCCACTACCCTTTAGAGCACACTGACTGTCAGTCTTCGCGCCAAGTGTTACACAGATGGATTTTACTCACTCTTTTCTTATAGCCCCTGAACTTTATGCATCATTGGTTTAGTTATAGATGGGAATTGGAGCTCAGGGAAGTCAAGAGTCCCTCTAGTGTACAGAGCAGCTGAGAGGAGATTGGATCTTACCTCTCAAGATTTATGACCCATGTTCTAAAGTCATCCCATTCCTGTCAATCTCTTGCTAACCTTAGAAGCAGGGCAGTGCTTAGCTCTCTTAGAAGTCAGCCAACTCCCAGTTCATTTGTCAAAACTTCTTCCTACTCAGATACAATTATATTCCCAGTCTGTAGCATTCTCTGTGATAAGAAGAGAGAAATACAATTTTTAAGTCTACCATCTGCTATTTTGTAGTAGGAAAGAACTAGTTTTTTTCTCTTTTTGCTATAAACTTCTTACTCATTGAAAAGGGACTCTTCTTTCTATTAGAACAATGATAACCACTTGGGGTTCTGTTTATACAAGATTGTCACAGGTTTTGACCATGATCTTAGTCAAACTTCTCCTTTCCTTATGGAAAGTCATAGCACTTACGTTTTGTTCTCATATGGCTGTTCCAGCTTACTAACACTATCCATAGCCATGGTGAAAGTATCAAGTTTAGTTCATAAAGTACAAGAGTGAACAGTTGAAATTTCTGTGCTGTATCAGAGACATTATGTACATGTGAACAATTAAAGATTGTACTTGATGAACTCAACTTGAGAATCACAAAACATAACTTTTTTCAGTAGTGCTTTAATCTATAGTTTCCACCAAATAAAAGTGTTATGATCTCTGTGACCAAGCAGACTGAAGATGAAACTTTGGTCCCACCACTTATTTGCAATGTGTGGCTTGGCAAAATTTCCACTCACTCAGTGCTGGTTTCCCCATGTAGGTACTCACAAAGGGACACAGATATATTGTACCTAGGAAGGGTAGGTTCTATTTCACTGGAACTCTTTCATTAGCCCAGTGCTATTGCATAATGTGGTGGGAGAATGGGAGGGTGACTCACAGCTTGCATTTCCATGATTAGAAGCAACTGAGGTTTTACTTTACTAAAGCATGCCTCTAGCATTTTGCACTGTTGGTAGGTCCTTCAAGTCTCACTTTCTTAAGGCAAAAGCTCTATAGAAATGCACTACTCTGAATAAACTATGATTCTCAAGAGATGGCCACTTCTTTATTGTTAGACTTGGTGAGATATCACCTTACATGGTGAAAAAGACTTTGCAGATATAAGACAACATTCTTGAGATGGGAAGACCATCCCGGATTATTGTTTGACTCTGTGCATCACAAAGGACTTTAGCAGAAAGAGAGAGGCAATTCAGTGTCAGAGAAGGAGATGTGATGTTGGAAGCTGCAACTTGATGGTGTGAGGAAGGGACCATAGCCCCGGGAATCCAGGTGAGAGCTAGAGGCAGGAAAAGTCATAGACACATGTTCTTCCCTGGAATTTGCTGAAGGAATACAACTCTGCTGATCTCTTCACTTTCAGACTTTTGACCTCCAGAGCTGTAAAACAATCCAAGTTGATTCAAACCACTAAGTTACTGCAGCAATAGCAAAGTAACACAAGATTTATAATCATGATGTTCATAGTCATAATCATAACTAATGCTGACTGTATTTCAAAAAGGGTATATTGCCAGGCATTTTTCTTAGTTTTATAGCTTCATATAATTTCAAATGTTATATCTATTTTACATATTTCTTTACATCTTATGTATTTATATTTTATATTGATATCTATTTAATACTATATAATTAATCTTCATATGAAACCTGAAAGCAACAGGTTACAGATGAACAAACTGAGGCAGACAGACAGTAACGCTCTTGCTAAGCTAGAAATGGACAGAACTAGCAGTGGACTGGGAAAACTTGCAAAATCTATACAGATCAGCTGGCACACGGTCCTCCCCCAGCACATGGAGGGCATTGCTGTTGATATTCGTAGTACATCACATATGAAGGCTTCTATATGCCTTCATCCACAAGGATGCCACATTGATACAGTGCCTGGTACTCTAACCCTTTCTTCTCTCTCCTATAGCAAAGGCTTGGCAGTTATGTGCTTATTATGGTTTGTGTGTATTTGTCCCCCCAAAGCCTCACGCAGTCATTGAGGCACAGTTCTACTATCTGTAACTAATTCATGATCCAAGGCTGGGATTATGGGGCTGAGTACTGCTGGGATTATGGTTATGGGTGCTACACCCAGCCTGGGGCAGATAGCCTGAATGTAACATAAGAGAGACAGAGAGGCAGACGTGCTCTCTGCTGCCTCTATAGCTATTGTTGCTGCTCCCCCACTCCCCCTTGCTCTCTGCCATGTGCCCCTCTGCCTTGGAGCCAGCTGAGTATGGACTGAAACCTCCAGTAACTGTGAGCTTAATAAATCTCTCCTTCCTTCATTTTTCATGTTGGGCATTTGTCCCAGCAGTGAAAGTAGAGAAACTGAGGCAGTGCTCTACTGATCCCAGGATCAGAGGAAGCCAGTTCTGCCCTTCCTCTGAGGGCCCAACCAGGAAGGAGGCTGTGGTCAGCCTGTGCCAGCTACGGGGTTGCACTGGACCCATCTCACAGCATCCTTCCTCCTTTGGAAATCACAAATTGCCGGGCAGAGTCCTGGCGACAGCATGATAGAACTGGGATGGCGTCTGCAGCTGGGCTAAGTCAATAAAGGTGGTAATGAATACTAAGCAGGATTTGAAGAATGACTGGGCAAATTGCTGCTATTGATATTTCTGGCAGCCATCTGCTGCTGCAAAAGCAGACAGAAGTGCATCGTTTCTCAGGGAAAATCCTTTGAGACAAATTATGGCAGCAATGATGGGATCTCATATTTGTGCAGCTTCAAAAAGTGGTTCAATCTATATTACCTAATGTGATTGCTACAGAATTCCTGTAAAGTAGACCCCATCTCACAGATGAGAGAAAAGAAAAAGTAAACACAAAGGTGTCAGTTTGATGGCCCCCAACTTTCTGGCCTCCTTGTGGCCTCAGGAACAGAATGAATTTTGAATTCTTAAACCAGGACAACCTGTCATTAAACTTTGTCAGTTTGCTTGACTCAGGGCTGTGTGGCCAAGGTTGTCTCCTTAACCACCCATTGGACAGAAGACAACTGCCATTGGCCTCACTGGTGGGAACTCCAAGTGAGAAGAGAGCACAAGAGTACGCACCCAGAGGTGTCTCTGCCAGAAACCTAGGTAGCAACATCTAACCGGGGCTTTCACCCTCTGCTTCAGTGCTTAGATTAGTCCTGACTTAGGGACCTCTCATCCAGGCAGCAACGAATGCTCTCAACCACGCAGAGTTCTGCCACACAGTTGCTTCACTGCTGGCTTTGCCCGGGTTGCCTGACCGATGCCTACCCCTATCATACAGGCAGGAGTATGATAAGCATTTTGTGAATGATCAAGTGGCCTAGAAGAAAACATCTCAGGAGACATAACTCTCTATTTATGTGCCTCTATAACATTTTTATGGACAGACATTTTAAAATCAGTTCACCTTTTTCTTCAATCCTGATTTGTAAGTTTTATTTCATAGTTACACAGGAAACCTGAATTATTTATCAGGCTTGCGATAAAGCTGCAATATTCATTATTTTAAAATCATAGCATGTTAGAAGGGAATGAAGTCTCCACGTTTAGAGGAGAGAATAGAAGCTTAGAAAGGGGAAATTCAAGGTTTTGTGATGTTATCAAATACATATTTCCTTTTGATTTAGTTTAGTAGTGCACATGTGGAACACACAATGTTTACACTCGTGTGAGAAGCTGGCGCTTGTGCAGAGCGCATCGTGGCTCCTTTGCGCGTCCTCCTTCTCTTCCCTTCCTCCCCTCTGCCGCCTCCACCCACCTCTTGACCCCTTTCCCCTTCTGACGCATGCGTACTGTGCATGTTTGTCTCTGGTGTGGAGGGGATGTCTGTGCAGAGCACATCTGTATTGCTCTTCTTCACCCCCTATTTCTCCCCTTCCTCTGACTCTTGGTCATCTTTCCAATGAGAAAACCTCATTTCCTAGCTTCCTGTTCTCTGTCTTTTCAAATGCACATTTCTTACACAAAAGCATTGTACTGCGGTACATAATTTTGTTTAACCTTTGTCAAACCTAAGGGGTTCAGGAAGATTCAATAAATTGTATATGGAGCAGAATCCATGAAAGAAAGAGGAGATGGGAATCAAACTAAGGTCTTCATGAGCCCATAGCCATAATCTTCAGAAGAACAGTTCTCCCGACCTCCCTCATACCTGGAGTTGTTTACAATTTTTCCTACTCTTACATCGTCAGAATCCACTCTTTTATTTACACCTACAATTGTCACAGAACCACTTAACCACTTACTGTTCTTGTAAAACCAAATATAATTTCTAGCTAGCAAATAGGCTGAATTTTTCCCTTGGGTATTCAGCAGCTTGAAATGAATTGCTGAAAGGCTTGTCTGAAGTAATAAATAGAATGAGTTTTAGAGCTCTCCGTGTTATCACAGCCCCATTACATGTGTTAGCAGTTGCTGGCTAGTCTCTTGGATTTGTACTTTACATTGTAATTCTTGTCACAACCCTCCAAGGTAGACAGTATTAGCCCTACTGAGCAGATGGATAGAACCCGTGGAGGGGTTGGCTTAAATAATAGAAATCTATTTTCTCAAAATTCAAGCCATAATTGAAATCCAAGATTAAGGTGTTTGGGAGTTTTGCTTCCCCTAAGGCCTCTTTTCTTGGCTGGAGGATATCTGTCTTCTTGCAGTGTCTTCTGATGGCTCTTCCTCTGTACTCCTATGCCTCCAGCATTTCTCCTCTTTTATTAGGACAGCAGTCAGGTTATAGCCCCCTTCTTGTGATTTTTATCTTCTTTAGGGCTTTAGTTCCTAATACAATCACACTGTTGATTGGGACTCAAGGTAAGAGCTTTGATAGGCACAATTCAGTCCACGCTCGTGGGCCACACACAGCTGCAGTGCGTTCTACTCAGTGTCAGTGCATCCTTCTCAGGGCTCGTTTAAACGCTGGCTGCAGCTGACACATTTATGAACTTGGATGAGTTGCTTGTGCATTGCCTTCTCTAAATATTGTGCTTAGAAGCATAGTATTTACAAATTGAAATGAGAGAACCAGAAAAATTTTTCCACAAATCTTCAAGCAAGGGAAAAAATGTATTTGGAGAAATGAAGATCAGTAAGTTGAAAATTCCCTCAGAGCTGGAAAAATCAATTGTTACCATCATGTCCATGACAGTGATCTAGTTGTAATCAATTCAGTTAAAGTTAATAACACCAGTGAGAGTTCCACTGTCTGTTTTTTTTTTTTTTTACCAGTCCTCTGAGTTATGGGTGCCAGCTCCCAAAATGAATATCAATGAATGCTGGGACCTGAACTATTACAAGAGGATTTGTCAAAAAATAGTTCTCGAGTCCTCTAAGTTGCCTGAGACAGTAGTTGGTTGTTTGAGTCAGCTTTTTGGAGCCCTTGGGGAATGTGCTGCCCAGATAGGGGCTTGACATGGGCCAGAGAAAGCAGGCCTTGCCTGCCCTGTCTGACTTACAAGGCTGACTACAGCATTTTATCACCGACTTCTTGTTATGTTGTTTTCCTTGTCCACCAAGGACTCCTCCAGGCAGCAGACCTCTTGGTGAGCCTGTCTGGCCTGCTGGGGAACTGTATTCTTCTCTGTGGTGATGCAGCACGGCAGGCTTGTGCCCTGCATGGATGGTTTCAGTTCAGCTCTTGGATAAGCCCCCAGTTGTTGCATGACGGGGTTCCTCAAACTTGGATTCTTCTGTGAGCATAGTCACACAGGAGGATTTTGA
>PVKN010036999.1:0-11316 GCA_004027915.1 Capromys pilorides
ATGTTGCTTGGTAATATTTAAGGTAGTATTTATCAGTGGTACTATCAAAGGGTATTCAGAATCTTTCTGTAATATTTCTTAGGATTTCATGTGAATCCACCATTATCTCGAAAAATAAATTTCTTTTAAAATTTAAAAACAAAAAAGGATACAGATATACAAAGAGCAAAGAATAATCATGCTGATTTGTAAGAAGATCAATATTAGAAAATCTGACTTATTAAAATTTTAGACATATTCTAAAGTTAAGATAATTAGACCTTATGGTGGTACTGGGACAGAAGTGACCAAAGCAAAATGGGCCATGATAGACAGTCAACAAATACATAGTCTCATAGAGACCCACTGATTCATAGCAAAATTGCCACATGAATGAAATTGCACAACAGGGGAATTTTGGTTGTATAATTCTACATCAACTAATGTCTTAGTTATTTTTGTAGTTGCTGAGACAAAGCACCTGACACTAAAGGTTAGAGGAGGAAAGGTTTATTTAGCTCACAGCTTGTAGAGGATTTGGTCCATGATTGGTTGGTACCAAGGCAGGGTGGCACATGGCAAAGGGCCAACAGTTCATGGAGGAGAAAGACAGAAAAAGGAGCCAGAGAGAGGCATGTGGATGTGTGTGGAGAGAGAGAGAGAGAGAGAGAGAGAGAGAGAGAGAGATCTTTCTGTTCATTATCATGTACATAGGCTACCTACCCTAGGGTGATTGTAGTATTCATACCTTTAATCCCAGCACTGAACCATGAATCAGTCATAAACTCCAGATTTAGGTGTCTCTGAAAAGCCCAAGACCTATGACTGCAGGAAGCTTTGAGAGAGAGAGGACATTTAGATACAAACCATAATGACTCATTATCTATATGTAAAAAAAAATCTTGACCCCCACACCTTATTACACACCCTCAATTCCAAATAGACCATAGATCTAAATATAAAAAGTAAAATAATAATGTTCTAGAAGTTATTTTAAGGTATTTAGTATAGGGTCTACCAGGTCTCACCACACGGATGGGACTGTAATGGTCCTCCTGTTTTCAGCCTCCCAAGCACTGGGATTACAGGCGCATACAACCATGCCCACCTCAGTCACCATCTCAGCACTCCCCAGGGGCAGGGCCAACACAGTACATCAAGAATCAAATCCCAGTTGCTGGGCCTGTGTAAGCAGGCACTTTAGTGTGCTGAGCTATCTAGCTGGCCCCTAAAAGATATTCTAGGGAAATATTTTTATTAATTTGAGAAGAAAAAATCATGTTAAACAACTTATGAAGGTATTAACCATAAAACAAAGAGTAGAATTTATGAAAATTAAGAACTTAGATACATTATAAAACACTATTATAAAAATAAAAAGTCATACAGAAATAATGTTACTGTATGAATATTTCATAAAAGGCTTTTATTGAAAAAAATAAACAAATCCTATGAAATCCATACAACTGATTAAGATATGGGCAGATGCCTTGAATAAGATTCTCATGAAACAGGTTTCAAAGTAGATGAGAGTGTACACACAGATTCTATTTGCTAGCAGACAAGGGCCAAATAATACTACCCAGCACCCACCAGGATGTCTGAAATAAAGCATGTGAAAATATCAGGAGTTGGGGAGGATTTAGGCCATCTCACTAGTACACTGATGGTGGGGGTATAAATTGTCAGAGTCACTCCAAAATTAAAACACAATCTTATTGGTGCGTGCTTGGAGTCCATAATGATCATATTCCTTGTGTGGAGTTGGTTGCGTGCACAGCACATGTTAATCCTTTCTACTTCCCCTCAACTCCACTTCCGATACACGCACACAGGTACGCTGAAGATGGACAGACTGTCCGCTGTAGTGTTATTTTCTTGCAGTGCTATTTTCTAATAATCTTCAAGTAGAAACAGAACACCATGCAGTCATCAGTACAGCGAAGAAATATATGGAGCATTGCGCTGCTGTGCAGTCTGGAGGTTGAACCATCCTCAGAGGCCATGTGACAAAGGCCTGATCCTCACGTGAAGCTACCACAGGTGGCAGAACCATGAGGATATGGGGCTTGGAGGAGGCCAGCAGGTTGCTGTTGAAGGGTTGATGGGGCTCGGCTTCTTCTACCTGCTCTTTATCTCCTGTCACTGAGACTGGCAGCCGACTCCACATGTGCCCCTTGCCAGCACTGCCTGGATCCTCCACCAAAACCTAAATGCCAGAGGTGCCATGACGCAGAACTTCTAAAGCTGTGAGCCAAAACCCACTTTTTTCTTTTCATAAATTAACTATCTCTGGTATGTAGTGACAGAGATGGAAAACTGGCCGACACATGGCAATGAAAGAAGTAGAGTATCACCACATTCAGCAAGGGGACAGGTACCGTGTTCCAAACAGCAGGGGCAAAAATGGCATTATGAAGGATTTATACCATATGATTCTATTTACTACATATGCAAAGCAGGAAAAAATGAGAATCCTGCTTTTTAACTTTATAATAACAGGGAGGAAGCAGAGGAGAGACCCCCAGGACATGGGCAGTGCTCCATGTGTTCTTTTGGGTTGCAGCTAAAAGAACTCATGTGCCATAGATGGGTACATTCATCTCAGAAGCCCATTCTTGGTTTGGGTCTTTGAGTTTGGGGGCCTTTATTTTAAAAAAAAAAAAATCCTCACAAGTTCTAGATAGAAGCCCTTTGTCTGAAGGAAAGCTGACTCTACTTTTTTCCCTGATTCATGGGCTTTCTTTTTACTCTGTTGGTGATTTGACATGCAGAACCTTTTCCAAAAGATAAGATCCCAACTGTTGATTCCTTGAAGTGCTTCCTGTGTAGTTTGATTTCTGCTCATGAACTCTCTACCTACACCTATGTCCTCAAGGTTTCTACCTACTTTCTCCTCCAGGAGATTTAGTGTTTCAGTTTTAACGTTTAAATCTTGGACCCATTTTGGCTGTAGTTTAGTGCATGGTGATAGACATGAGTCTAGTTTTAGCCTTTGGGTTATGAAAAGCTAGTTTTTACAACATCATATATTAATGAGACTATCTTTCTTCCATTGAACATGTTTTGCCTCTTTGTCAAAGATAAGATGGCTGAGTGTGTTTATAGTTGTGTTTGTATCCTTTGTTCAACATCAGTAGTCATTGGAGAAGTGCAAATTAAAACAACACTAAAATCCCATCTCACCCAAGAAACAATGGCTATCATCAAAAAATCAACCAATAACAAATGCCAGAGGGGCTGTGGGGAAAAAGGAACCCTTTTTCCACTGTTGGTGGGAATGTAAACTGCTATAACCATTATGGAAATCAATGTGGGGATTCCTCTGAAAGCTAGGACTGAAGGTCCCATCCAAGCCAGCTATTCTCCTCCTAGGTATTTTTTATAATGAGCTGAAAATATTATACCACAGTAATATATGTACACCCATGTTTATAGCAGCACAATTTATCATAGCTAAATCTTGGAAACAAGCCAAATGACCATTAACTGAGGAATGAACAAAAAAAAATGTGCTATTTTGGAACATACTCAGCTATAAATGGAGCATACTCAGCTATAAATAAAGATAAACTTGAGGCTTCTATAGGTTAAAAAAAACTCAACTAGAAACCATACTCATAAGTGAAATAAATCAGACCCACGTGTGCAAATATCATATTATCTCACTAGTGTAAGAGCCTGAAAGAGTAAATAAAATATGAGACGTACATTAGATACAGTGAAAGGGAGAGAATCTGTACAGAGGGAAGGAAAATCTGGGATGAGGAAAAGGACAAAAGGAAGAAGCAAGAGAAAAGATGCATTTATACACAGGATAGCCTGGATGATCACGCTGCTGAGTTCCGCTGGTCTACTGAAAGGAGCAGTTAACGCTTGAATAGCAACTTATTAAAAGACAACTGTATGCAATACAGCAACTGTTGTGAGCTTCCTATTTTGTTTAGGGAAACTCTGTATTGTTTCTAACTTTTTTTTACTATTTGACATCATCTTTTAAAAAATTAAAAGTTAATCTTCAAAAATGTAAAAGTGTAACATTATAGTAAAATGATTTAGCCACATTTCAGGGGCTGGGGAGATAGCTCTGTGGCACAAGTGCCTGCCTGGCAAATGCAAAGTCATGAGTTCAAACCTCAGTCCCATTAAAAAAAAACAAAAACAAAAAAACCCTCACATTTCAAAAATTAAATTTCCTCTCATATATATATATATATATATATATATATATATATATATATATATATATGGCTGCGTCCACTTTGCAAAGTTACCCGCACGTGGTCCTCTGCAGGTGCAGGTCAGGAAGAGCCGCGCTGTCCAGTGAGGTCTGGCGCTGCGGTGCAGCTGAGGGTCCGTGCGCGGGCTCCAAGCACGTTGGTTCATATCCCCGCTGCTACAGATTCGATGGACTTGGTTCAAGCTCTGTCATCTTTTGGGCCTTGGTTTCTGCAATTGTCCAAAGAATGATGGCAACAACAGCCCTCAGTTCACGCAGGCTTCGGGGGAGCGTCGAGTTACTTGACATTTGTTTAGAGTTTGCTGTGATATATTAAAAAACGTTCTGCCAAAGGCTCACCTGTCCAGAGGTGGGGCTCGGGGAGCTGGGTGCTAGTCTCACCGGCAAATCAATGCAGTGGTGGGTTCGTAGCTGGGCGTGCTGCAAGGGCTTGGTGGGAGGACTAGGTCGCTCCCTGGAAGCTGCCCTTGCAGGGCGCAGTTTCCTCTGCTCTCCCTACTCTCTGCCTCCAGCAGCCCCGAGGGAGCAGCTCTCCTCCCCGACCGCCTCTCCCACCTTTCCTTTCTCACAGCCAAATAAACTTCCTGTCCTGTGAGTGGTGGCCCGGCAATGAAAAGCGGCAGATGCTGGGCTCACACTGGTGCTCCACAGGTGGCGGCTGCTCTGGATGCATTTGTTAAATAAAACAGCAGTGAAGGATCTGGTGAAAAGACTAATTTAGAGAGGTTTTAAGTTTGGGGATGAAGAGTCTGATACAAACACATGCACGTGAAAATGCACACTTGCGCGCGCGCACACACACACACACACACACACAGCCACATACCACATAACATTTCACACTCAGTGAGCCCACTACACATAGGTGGTCCCGTGTCACAAGGAAACTAAAGGCATGCCCGCCTCCTTGGGACTCATGGACTATCTTCAGCTCCCTGTGCAAGCCATCAGGCACACGTGGTGGCGATGCTCTTGTCAAGCACAGCCACGCCACTGCCAGCGCTCACAACGGGTAGCGCACCCAGCAGTGTGCAGCACGTGACACTTGCTGAGAAATGGCCACGTCACTGCTTTCTGTATTGATTACATCGTGCCTTTTATTGTTGTTTTAAAGTGTTCCTCTGCTTGTAAAATGGATCTGAGCACTAACCGCTTGAAGTTTTGCCTTTTCTTTTCTTTTTCAATTTTGTATCTAGTAATCTAAATAGCCAATTTGAAGATAATACTATGTCATACAACAACCATGGTCCAATTCCTATTATTTTGTTGAGTGAAATTCCGTATAGGTTCTAATTTTCTTTTCTTTTCATTTACAATTTCGTATCCTCTTTAAAAAATGAAACAATCCAGCACATCACTGTGACACGTCTTGCCGACAGGAGCAGTAGCATCCATGGGTGCTGAGCAAGCCTCCTGGCTACACTGGGACTCCAGGAGCAGCACTGGGCAGGTCTCCTGGTAGCTCAGGTGTGCAGCAGCCAGCCAGTCTCAGTGTGTGTGATGTGACCTGGGGTGCTTCCACAGCACAAAACCGCCTACCTCCCCATTTCTGCGAACATATCTCCATGGTTACATCACGTGTCTATATACCCATGCACAAGAGGTCACGGGCATACAAGAGCATTAACTGAAACCCCGCGTGCACCCTAGAGTCCTCCAGGGAAAGTGTATGTGGAAGTCCTGCAGGGAGAGAGGTCCCTGAGCACAAAGACACCCCTGGAACAGGGAGCGAGGACGGAGGGGCTTGGCGGGGAATGAGCAGCCAAGACAGAAAGAAAAGTGACAAGACACTTCGTCTTGTATTGAAAGGTCAGCTTAAACTGCCATTCCTTGAAAAGGCGGTCGTCCTCCAAGTCCTCCCTCTTGCTTTGAGTGCACTCATCCCGTCATGCTCGCCGCCTTCGAAACAGTTCTGGAAGTCTTCTTTCTCGTGTGTCTTTAGTTGCACTGTCATGGCTGCCTCCAGCTTCTGAATCGATTCAAAATATTTACCTCTTGTGGTCCTCTGGACTTTGGAGAAGAGCCTGAGTCTCACCATGCTCCATCTGGTCAATCAGTCAGCGGGACTCACGCTACCATGAATGTGGGAGCTTCCCCGTTACTGGATGGCACTTGGAACGAGCCCTCACTCTACTTCTGGTACATCCCATAAAGACATTCACAAAAGAGGACTTTCAGAGCTGCTTCAGAAGCGGCAGGAATGACGAGATGAGGTGCGAGGGAGGGTGCTCTAGGGTGTCTGCCAGCTATAGTACAGCCTTGCAGTAAGCATCCACAGCGTGCTTGGCTCATCAGGAGCCTGCTAGAACTGCGCAGAGGCTGAGGGCGAGGCGCTCAGAGAGAGGAACACGGGAGTCCTTTGTCCACTGCAAAGGTCAACAGCAAGCAAAACAGGATTGATCTCACTTGTCTGGGACTCGAGGCAGATAGAGGACGGCAGGGGAGGCAGGGGCAGGGGCGGGGACTGAGGCAAGAGGGACCTCCAGTGCGAGTTCCCTTGTGAAAGCCCAGAAGAAGAAAAAAAGAAGAGGAGCACACTGGGTTTCCTCTGGGAGGGGGTGGGAGGGAGGACAGGTCCCAGGGCTGAGAGGAAGGAGCCAAACAGACAGGCAGAGGACAGGGAGACGGCCATGGAAAGGCCCATGAGGAACAGAAACAAGTGGGCTGCTCAGGGTGGCTGAGACTGGGTCTAACAGATCCGGACACGTGGGTGAAGTTTACCTTATGCTCTGAGGTGATCAATTTTCCACTGCTGTAACAAAGTGCAGGAACGAGTGTAACTTCTGTGAAAAGGTGATCCTTTAAATCATCGGTTTGGAGACTGAAAATGGAAACAACTTGACACCAAGTTTAAGAAGCCTCCGCCACTAGCTGGCTGGGTCACTTCAAGGCCCACAGCCTTGCACTGTGGTTGACGAGCTCACAAAGGAAGGCCTTGCGAGAAGGAGGGAGAGGACAGCAAGACCACAAGCTGGGAAGCATAGAGGGGCTGGTCTTGCCCTTTGATAACTCTCTTGCTAGAACCAAAGTGGATCTCAGAAGAACTACCTCAGTTCTTTATTTCCCATCAGGCACCACCTGTCACATTGTTGTAGGCAGCTGAATTAGATAGAAATATGATAGGCAGTCAGACAGGGCCAGGCCCTCAAGGACGACATGGAAGACAAGGTGACTTTAGAGACAGACACTCCTCCATCGTGGGCCAGGTCTCAAGATAAGAGTAAACAAACATAGCTACATACTTCCCTAGGGATGGGCATCAGGGACTGATATTCTAAGTGGGTATTGGTCACCTTGAAAAAGCCTAGAAAGAGTCAGGAGCTCAAGCTCAATAGGTGGTGTTCTGGCCCGCTTGCTACGTGACTTACCTTCCCATTGGATCCCGATTTTAATCAATGTTACCTGAGCAATGGTGCTTATAATCTCATTGGTTGACCATAGTCTTTGTCCCACCTCATGCCCACCTAAGCGAGTTCCCATGTCTTCTCCATAACCTTAGACTCACCTCAGCACATGGTTTTCCTCTATAAAAGTCCCTGAAAGAGACAACTTTCTGGGGGACACCCACTCGGGACCCTCCTCCTGTCTCTCTCTCGGACAGGAGCTTTCTTTTCCTCAATAAATATGTTGTACTCATTACCTCCATTTGTTCCTAAAATTCATTCTTTGGTTTTAGAGAGCACAAACTCATCCCAGGTACTTTTCAGGTTGGGGATCGGTTTTCCCTATATCAACATCACCACAGAAGAGTCAAGTTTCCTACACATGGGCCTTGGGGACCACACTTCAACCACACCTAGCCCACCACAGCAGAGAATCCTCTAGCCTCATTAGCACAAACTGGCTGAGTGCTTCAACATTATTTTTTCCCCTAAGACTCATTTGCTTTATCTCAGACCTGCTCATCATGAGACATTTTTACTTATGTCCTAGTTTTTATTTCCCAAGTCATCCTCAAATTTCTAGAGGAAAACTGCTGCATTATAGCAGAACACATGATTCATTCTGAAATACTAAATAAAAAAAATGTTGACTGGCATTGTAGGAAACAATTTAAGGAAGGTGGACGAGCCTCTTAACAGAGTCAAAAAATATCTATGTGTTTATTTCCTTGTTTTTCTAAAGTTATTTACAGGGCATAAATAATTCCATGAAGAATAGAATGATATTTTTGAAAACGAACATATTGATATATATATATATATATATATATATATATATATGTATATGTATATGTATATATATATGTATATGTATATATATATATTTTTTTTTGTTCTAGAGGCTTTAGGCTTACTGCTTTTTTAAAAATTATTGGGTAGGAAATTTTTCCTAAAATATACTTCCTTGCCCTACCGCCTAATATAACTGAGCCCATAACCTGGTTGTAATGGCTGAGGTCTGGTTCTCTGGATCTTTAGTCCTCTGGTACAGAGTTGAAGGCTTCTTGCCCAGGCACCAAACGGCCTCTGGTGGCCAAGATTTTCATGCCATGCCTCCCTTCCCCACATGGGTTATCTCTCATTAAAGCTGGGGGAACACAAGAGCCTTTGCTCTTATGTTAAACGTGATTATAATTACCCAATCATCTGCATTTCGAGCCTACAACAGATAAGAAGCATCTGGGCAGCCGAGGGTCAGACGCAAGCCACAGCTGCCCCCGCCTGCGCCTGACAACAATCCTATCTAGGTCTCGGCCTGAAATCCATGTGGGCTTAGTTGGAGGCCCGTGGTCCAGCCAGCAATAGAGGTGCTGGCGACTTCGAATGGTAGCAATAGATCATGTCACCAAATCCTTATGACAGACTAAGATTTGCTGGACATGTGCTGTGTGTCAGGCACAGTGATAAGCTTGTTATCCTCCTTATCTCATTTATTCATTAAGCAAAGTTTCAGGGACTCACTGTGTGTGCTGGTTACTGTTCCAAGCCCAGGCATCTGTCAGGGAGGAAAACAGCAGAAGCCTCCCCTTGTGCCATTTCTGTCTTGGGAAAGAGACACCAAATAACCAACCAGCCAGTCAGATGATAGAAAGATAGATAGATAGATAGATAGATAGATAGATAGATAGATAGATGGATAATAAATAGGTAGAGCATCCAATAGAAGCAGTGTTTTAGGGAAGAATGAAAACAGAAGAGGGGTAGAAGAAAGAGCTAGGACAGGAAGTGAGAGCCGTTTACACAAGTTGAAGAGGAGGGCTGAGGTGACAGCTGAGGACAGAATTGGAGGGGAGCAGAGAACCATCCACACTGGTTAAAGAAGGGAAAGGTGCGAAGGCCAGGGACAGCAGCAGGCGCAAAGGCCCTGAGGTGGACGTGGCTGAGCCACAGTGAGCAAGAGAAAGTGAGGAGGAAATGAGAGCATGGGTTGTTGGAGGCGCTCAGGCGGTCTTTGGCTTTTGCTCTAGAACAGAAGAAAATAGCACAGGAAGATTTTGAAATGGAGGAGTGGAGGGTCTGGTTTATAGTTAGACAGCGTCACCACGATTGCTCCAAGAAGACAAAGGACACAAGAACAATGAAAGGAAGAAAATTAGTTAAGGGGTCATGAACTTTACCCTGAGTCAGACAGGAGCTGAGACTGGAATGGTTGCGTTAGAAGGGTTTGAATTTAGACACATGTTGCAAAAAGAGTTCGAAGGATGTTCTGGCAGATCAGAAGCTGGGATGGGGAACAGAGGAAGATTTGGGGCAGGACGTACTCCAAGATTTGTGGCATTGTTGCCCGTGGAAATGGAAAAAAAATAATGGGAGGAGCAGACCTGGGGTGGAGGAGAACTGACGTTTTTTGTTTTGGACCAACACAGGTCCAAGTGAATACATCAGAGACACAGCGGCTGTGTGCGTGTGAGGACTTCACGCTGAGGCCTGAGCCTTAGCGAGCTTTGCCTTCACCCAGGCAGAGCTGCAATGAAGCCACTGAGCTTGAGGAATCAACAGGAGAACAAGAGAGAATCCCAAGGCCTGAGCCCGCCCTTTGCAATATGGCAGCCACTGGTCACGTGGGGGCTGCTACGCTTTGGAAATGCAGCTTCCTGGCTGGAGGACTGAAGGGCGAGAGGCCTGTGGGGATCTCTGGTCTTCTTGTGGCACAGAGGAATAAGGGCGCAGTGAGGTCAACCCGCTTCTCCGAAGACTGCGCCAAGAGACCAGACTGAGGGAAGGAGGAAGCCAGAGGCCTGCAGAGGAGCACGACCGCCACCACCACCCCGCCGAGCATCCAGGGATGAAGGTCAAGGCCACAGAGCAACCTTGGCTCCATTGTTCAACCCCTCAGGAAAGATCATTCGATCCTGTCATTAGCCCCATAGTGCGGGTGATAAAGCGGGAGCCTAGAGATTTAAGTGACCTACTGGAATTCACTGCGTTACAAAAACCGGAGCTTGGGTCAGGTCAGGATCTGTGGCTCTGAGTCTGGTGGCCCCAATGTTCTTCAGAGGGGGGAATGTTGTAGGCAGTTGAATTAGATAAAAATATTATAGGCAGTCAGACAGGGCCAGGCCCTCAAGGACAACATGGAAGACAAGGTGACTTTCCAACTAGAAACACACACTCCTCTGCCTTGGGCCAGATCTTAAGACAAGAGTAAACAGAAGCAACTACATACTTCCCTAGGGATGGGCATCAGGGATTGATACTCTAAGTAGGTATCAATCACCTTGAAAGACCCTGGAAAGAGTCACAAGCCCAAGCTCAATAGGCAGTGTTCTTGACCGCTTGCTACATGACTTGCCTTCCCATTGGATCCTGATTTTAATCAATGTTATATGAGCAATGGTGCTTGTGATCTCATTGGTTGACCATAGTCTTTGTCCCACCTCATACCCACCTAAGGAGGTCCCATGTCTTCTCTATAAAAGTCCCTGGAAGCAACAGCTTCTGGGGGACACCCACTTGGGACCCCCCTCCTGTCCCTCTTTTGGACAGGAGCTTTCTTTCTTTTTTTCAAAACGAGAAAAATTTAACAATGGTTGTATTGCATATGTTCATCATCAAATCTGTTTAGATTGATATAGATATGTAAGATTAGTCAATCAAACATTAACACTTACAATAAACCTTAGGGTTTTTTTAACTCTTCCAAATACATTTTGT
>PVKN010037000.1:0-11336 GCA_004027915.1 Capromys pilorides
CTCAGTTTTTGGTGCGGTGCTTAGGGCAGCGCACCCTGGTTAGTTCCTGTCTTTCTAGCTTTGCCCTGTCAGCCATCACTCCTCACAGGTAACCACGCTGGCCCTCTGGAGACCCCAAGTCCTAACATCAGGAGAAAACCAAGAGCTTGAGCCAAGGAGAGGAGAGGGCAGGGTGACACAAAGGCAGAGTACTGGAGAGACAAGAGGCGAGCTGGCAGCAACTCCTCCTGCTCCTCCTGGGCCTGGGCCTGGGCCTGGGCCTGGCAGTCCCTGGGGACTCTTCCAGAACCCACCCTCCTGTGAGGCCCCCCAAATTTTACTGAAATAAAGAAGAGAAAAGGAGCCCAAAATAATGACAGAATGAGATTGTAGGGACTTAGTTCTAATTTGTTAAAGATTGCACACTAAATCTCAGCATTGCTTGGCCTACTCTATTTAAAAATAGAAGGTAGATGTGATTTAATACACCTACTCAAAAGCTAGGATGTGGAATAAGCAAAGTAGGAAATTATTTTTCAAAATGTGTGTGAAGGGCCGGCAAGGTAGCTCCGAGGACTAATGCCTGCTTAGCTAAGTACAGGGACCGGGGTTCGATACCTGGTACCACATGACGCTCAGGCTCGGCTCCAGGGTGCACTGAGCTGGCCACAGAGACTGGGCATAGTGGTGAATGCCTGTAATCCCAGTGCTGGAAAGACTGAAACTAAGAGAATCACCATGAGGCCAAGCTGCATAGTGAGACCCTGTATCAAATACATAAAAAAAAAAAAGAAAAAATATGAAATATATGTGAAGTTTTGAGTCTGGCACAAGAAGTTCACACAAACTCCAGTTGGGAAACTGTCCCAATGAGACAAAGCCCCAGACAGATCCCAAGAGCAGCTATGGGAGAGTTTAGTGGTGCAATAAGCAATGTACGTGGCAATCTGCTAGGTGAAGCCTGGCTTGAGCAGGACCTCTAATCTTAGTGTTTTGAGGACTCTCCACATTGACTAAAGCAAAACAAAACAAAATAAAACAAAACACAAAAAAACAAAGCAAAATGAAACAAAGAGAAGCTAAGCAAAACAAAACAAAACACCACAGCCCATACCTGTAGAATGAGCTACTACCTTTCTAGGGGTTGGGCCATTTTTCCCCAGAGTTGCCACTCCGTCAACAGAAGCATAAACATTCTCTATTTCAGGTGATAAACATCTCTCTCTCTCTCTTGAAGATGTGGGCTTCCTTTCTTTGGATGTATGTCTTTTACTTTCTCTTGTGCCTTTCACTGGGTTCTGCAGTTGTGAAAATTCTTTTTTTCTCAAACAGGAGTCAGTGACCCTGAAAACTTATTCTACAAAAAGGGTGGGTTTGGTGCCTTCTTTGAGCTTTGGAGAGCTCCTTGGACTCTGGTGACAAGATGACACTACTTTATATACAAAAACAAAAACAAAAACAGAGAAGGATAATGCAGCACACAGTGATAGTAGTGCATCTGAAGGATACATCCTTTATACTTTTGTTCTTTTAATTCTTCATAGTGTTTACATCAAATATTCACTTAGATGTGAGACAACAAATAAAATAGCTTCTACTTGTGTGTAAAAATTATTGTTGGTGAGAATGTATATTCCATTTAGGAAGTAGTCTCCCCCTAAAAAAAATGTAAGTCTAGGTAGTATTGTACATTTAACAACAAACTCCCAGAAAACCCAAGGGACAAAGGCCTCTACAGGGACAGCAAAATCTAAACTTAGGACAAAGATCTGCTTCTTTAATAAGATACTTGG
The DNA here is from genome assembly GCA_004027915.1 of Capromys pilorides. Lineage (NCBI taxonomy): Eukaryota > Metazoa > Chordata > Mammalia > Rodentia > Capromyidae > Capromys > Capromys pilorides. Next base: position 1,773 of record PVKN010037000.1, read on the forward strand.
AGAGAGAGAGAGAGAGGGGGGGGGAGAGAGAGAGAGAGAGAGAGAGAAGAGAACTTAGACATAGACATTACATGGACATTACAGGAACTTTTTAAAAAATTAATTATTATTATTATTATTATTATTATTATTATTATTTTGTCTTTTTGAGACAGGATCTTGCTATGCAGCTCAGGCTGGCCTTGAACTCACTTTTATAGCTGAGGCTGGTGTCGAACTTGCACCAGTCCTCCTGCCTCAGCCTCCCAAGTGCTGGGATTACAGGCGTGCGCCACCACACCAAGCCACTATAGGAATTTAAACGTATCAGGCAAATACAAAGTGGAGTGTGTGTGTGTGTGTGTGTGTGTGTGTGTATGTGTGTATGTGTGTATGTTGACTCAAACTATACAAAAATGATTTAGTACCTTCCCTTCACCATTGGAAAGTTGAACTCTGGCTATCTACTGATACTAATCAAATCTTGTTGATTTTTTTAGACATGATACATCTTAAAGACCTCTAAGGACTTTTATAAGATAGATCTTAAGTATCTCCAGTTGAGTGGAAAATCTTCAGGACCCACCCTGTGTCATTTGGGAGGGGAGATGGGGGTGGTGGTGAGCAGGGATCTGGGACACCCGGAGAAGGTTGATGCCCGCGAGATGGGCCCCTGGACCTCCGTGGCGCTGCTCTGCTCGTGTCGTAGGGGCTGACATCTTCCCTAAGGCTCCGCAAAGTGTGAAGAAAGCAGCTTTGTTCTTCCAGAGTGACTCGCACCAGCCTCAGGCTAGCGGTCCCTGGCCTGCCTGTTGGGGGCCCTTCTGCGCCTTCCCCTCCCTGCTCCCTTCCCTAGTTACTCTTAATTATCTGCCATATGCTGGGTTGGACTCACTGGAAACTGACCTCTTGGCACCGCAAGGTCTCTCCGTTCCTGGGTCTTCTCTCTAGGGCCTCTGAGGACCCCAGCCGTCTGTGGCAGCAGGTCCCTTCGCTGTGGCCCTGCTTGGGCAGTCCTCGTAGCATGCTGCGGCCGGTGAGGCCGCACACCACCGTGGCGGTTCAGGTACGTTACCAGCAAACCCAAATTATTAGCCTTAATACAATTTTAAAACAATTATTGAGCTAACCGGATGCAAATGAAACAAAATGAACCTATAAATATATGTGTTTTTCAAATTAGTAATTGGATTTTTTGATGATCTTTGGCATGACATTGATAAGCTGCCTCTCATAACAGTCTAATTAGGCAATATGTAAACTTTGGCATTCGGTTCTGTCCTAGTGGCTTTTTCAAATGATGTTTGTAAAATTTGCAATTTCATATTACAGATTAAAAATTAAAAACTGCAGGAGGCTAACATTAAAATGAGAATTCATTTCAGGGAAAGCCCTGTAGACAAAATTCACCCTAATAGAATTGTGCATAAGGGGCTGCAAATCACGATGCATAGCTACACAGGGGAAAGCTTGTCAAAACCAGTATTGTTGGTCTGTAGTTCTATTCACAGTATTAAACCCATCAGCAAAGCCACTTTGGGGAAAATGTGAACATTATCAAAGAACAGTAAATTAGCAAGAAATTAAAGCATATACCCTTGCATTTCCAAAACAAAAGATCCCTTCATTAAAAACCTTTCATCAGTGGTTTAATATTCATAGCAGTAATTTGCATAACTAAATCAGTTTTCACTGATGAGAGACGACCAAAGTTTTTTCACTAATTTCTTTTTTGAATGAGCTCTCTAGTTTTTTGATTAAAATTTCACACCAGTAGTTGAGTGGAATTGAATACACGGCTTAGTCATATTTGCAAGTCTCATCCTTTAAAACACCAGATTAAATGTTACTTCTTAAGAAGGAAGGTATTGTTCAAATAGCTTTGTTTACCTTAACCGCATACATTTTTCTCAGCTTGAAATTTAGACTTTGTGTAAAAGAAACCCTTTGTAATCACAATCAAGTTGGTGGTGGCTGGACTTGTTTCTTATTGGTATTTGATCCTGTCAGGAGGTGTTGTGTTAAGTAGCCACCATGACCTATTAATTAAGGCAAAGCCATCTGCTTGGGAGCATTTGCAATTCCTGAATCTTAGTGAAAACGCAGTAATCTTCTAGTGTGATTCTTCTCTAAAGAAAGTTTTGGTTTCCCTGGTGAAAAAAAGAGAAGGCCTGTGGTATGTATCCCAAAGACATCAGCCAGAGGAGAGCTGACTCCTGGCTTTAGGAATACCTTACGTGTGGCTGGGTTTCCTGGCTACATTTCCTGAAAACTTCAAGATGGAGCAAAGTGGAGACGATTTGTGGTACTTGAGGGCTTTTTACTTGACATGTGTTAGCCTAGCAATTTACTATGATTTAAAAACAAATTTGCAGGGGTGATAGCTCAGTGGTAGAGTTCAGGCAGCCCACGTCCAGGGACAGTGAGTACACGATCATTTTCTTCTCCCTCTTAACAGGAAGAGCTCAAAAGCAGACATTTGGGGGGAGGGGAAAGGGCCGACTCTCACATGACCTCAGTAAGTTGTGAGGGCTGGCCAAATAGCTCAGCAGATTAAAGCACCTTCGAGCAGATGCTGGGGCGGGGGTTTGATCCCTGGGCCTGCCATGTCAGTCCTGCCCCTGGGGCACACTGAGATGGCAACTGAGACTGGACGTGGTGGAGCACGCCTGTAATCCTACCTCTTGGGAGGCTGTAAACAGGCGGAATACTATGAGCCTGATTTAGTAATGAGACCCTGTTATGGGTTATGTCTAGTTGTCCCCCCAAAGCCTCATGCAATCATGGGATGGGGACTTCTAGAGTTTGAGACTTGAGTCATGATCCACTGGGATTATGTGTTTTAGTACTGATGGGACTATGGGTCTGAGTACTGCTGGGATTACTTGACTCTTGATCCACTGGGATATGTGTTTTAGCACTGATGGGATTATCAGTCTGAGTATGACTGGGATTATTGGTGTGGCCTACGGTGGATAGGCTAAGGCAGAGAGCCTGAATGTAATATAAAGAGAGACAGAGAGACAGACGTGGCTGTTGCTCTCTGAGCCCTGGTTGGTCATTTGCCTCTGTTGTGATTGTTGCTGTTCTGCCGCCATGAACTGAATGCTCTCTGCCCTGTTCCACTCTGCTCTGGGCCAGCCCAATATGGACTGAAACCTCCAGTGACTGTGAGCTAAATAAACCTTTCCTTCCTTCATTTTGAGTGTCGGTATTTGTCCCAGCAACGAGTAAAAAGTAACTAAGACAGACCCTAAACACCCTGTAGACCCTTCCTTGAAATTAGAGAGAGAGAGAGAGAGAGAGAGAGAGAGAGAGAGAGAGAGAGAGAGAAGAAAAGAGTTGTGGCTAATTTTCAGAGTTCTAAAAAGTACGTAACTGAAAATACCAGGGGTTCAAGCAGGACCTTTGTTTGTGCCTGCAAATCTGTACCACAGTAGACATTGCCTTCTCTGAGAGCATCGGTTCTAGGCTAGCTTGATGTTCTGATGATTCTTGACCACCTGGAGTTCTTGATACCCAAATGAAGAAACTCAACCCTTGACATAAAAGTGAAGAACTCAGAAATTTATTTTTGAGAAGTCTTTGTGATAAACGCCCTTACAGATCTCCCGTCCACTCAGCGTGCTTATGGGGAACCTACTGGGCACCCAGGGCTCTGCTTCTACTTTGTGAAGGTTCAGAAGCAAATCCTCTTTGGTTTGTGGATTCTTTACTTGGCATCGCAACACAGTTCCCGTCCAGTAATCACGTGGATGCAAACGATGGCCACTGGAACTCTTGAGCAGCTAAGATCATTTGGAGAAAAGAAAGACAAGTGAAACTCTTTCCTCTCCCAGATCATCCAGCTGCTGTCCTGAACTTCCGGCCTGGTAAAACCTTAACTGCGCTAGTGGCTCAATCTGATTATCTTTGATGTTGATGTGAATGAGAGGAGACCCTGTTTGATGAAAACTTGACTTAAGAAAGAATTTGTTTTTCCTTCAGCCGACCTGTACTTCTTTCATTTTCTCTCTGTCTCTTTCTGTTGTTTCTCTGTCTGTCTGTCTCCCTCTTTCCCTCTCTCGCTCCTTCCTTCCATCCCTCCCTCTGTCTGTAGTACTGGGGATTGTACTCGTAGTGTGCACTTTATTGCAGTGTGGGGAAAACCCAGCCAGCAATACTCAGAAAGCCTCCTCAGACCAGAGCTTGAGATATAGGCAAGTCAAGGAGAACTGTGCTGCAAATCCCGTGTGGAAATCCGTAAAGCAGGATCACAAGTACGTGTCGCTTTTCTTTCTTTTCCCTTTTCTCCACTCTTGTCCCAGTTTCCTGGCCTGCATCTGTGCTTGTTCTACAGGAGCCTGTGGCCTGGGGAGCAGCCAGAAGTCCTGCTTGACACTTGTAATGTGTTCACTAGGATTTCCCATTAGTATACAGGATAAAGGGGAATGTGAGGGAAGGGAAACATGGAGCTGAGAAAGGAAGACATTTAAGGTGTGACTACAAATAGGAGATGGATATTTTGATTGTGAAGTTGAAGTAGCCATCCAAGGGCATCTGGACTATCTCCTTGTTCAGCAAAGAGGCATCTGAGGAGAGCTGGCTCAGTCCCCTTAAAGACCCAGCACTGGTGGTCCCTTGTGAAAGTCACTTTTGCCTTTGAAACCAAAGTTTTAGTGCCTTTGAAGCCACAGTTTTCTACCAAGCACTACATCTGCCAAGCTCCAGCATTATGGTTCACGTCTGCATGTAGCCCTACAGCTCCATGTGCCCACAGGTGGGGCTTTTGGAAGGCATTTGGATTATAGTGGCTATGGCTAAATATGATGTAGGAGATAGGGCCTAGCGGGAAGAGGCGAGTCAGCGGGACATGAATAGAAAGGGTGCGTCTGCGGCTCTCCCTTGGCCCTTTCCTCTGCGTCCTCACTATGCGGTACAATGACTTTCTTCTGTGCAAGCCCTTCTACCATGCCATTCTGCCTGAGAGCTGGCCATCCATGGGTATCCAGCCAAAGTAAGCCTTACTTCTTGCAAGTTGTGGGTGTCATGTACTATGTTCCAGTGTCAAAGACAGTAACTGATAACCCTGTATTGTGTCCAGCATCCACTTCTGCTATAGATGAAGAAATCGGCTTAGCTGGTGGTCTGCATTCACACCTGAGCTGATCTTCCCCATTTCAAGGAAGCCTTAGATCACAGCGCCATTGATGCTTGGCGCTTCTAATCTCTGACACCCTGCCAGCTCAGGCAAGATTTCATAATTAAAAATGTAAAAATGTTAATTACCTGAAGATACTTCCTGATGGGTAGCACTGATCAGGAGGGAAATTGATGGTATTAAAACAGGGAAATTATTAGATTAAGCAATATTCATGGGAAATGTATCTCATAAGAGCTCTGTGTGTGGTCATGCGTGTTTGGTGCTGTTTTCCACACTGTTTTTTCTGTGGAGGAGAGCATATTAAGGAAAATGTGATGAAATGAGTTGAACAGAAAGAAGGGCATGTCTTCCCATCAACAAAATGTTTGAAGATGCAGGAATGGAAAAGAAGGAAGGATCTATCTATCTAGAATCTTCTTATGGTCATGGGTGGGAGATTCTGTGGGGGAAGCTGTCTTAGAATTGAATGTGGGATGTGCGGGAAGTGTTTCTCCAGCTGGTGTGGACAGAGCACCTTGAATGTACATTGTCTGCCTTGCTGGGCTTCTGACTGCTTGAGAAGGAGCACACAGAATTTAGGTCAAGCCTTCTGCTGCAGCTACTTAGCTCTGCCACTGTAGTTCAAAAGCATCCTGTGTAGGTTGTGCACAAATGCTGATGGATGCATTCCAAGCAAACTTTCTTTGTGGCCACTACAGCTTAAGCTTAATATAAGGTTTTCGTAAGATGAATCCCTTTTCGACCATTTAAAATAAAAACTCCATGTTTAGCTTGTGGGTGGAATTTGGCTGGCACTGTAGCTTGCCACCCCTGTTGTATGGGAAGTATCCTAGATACCACGGGGGCAAAACTGTGGCATGTGCGCTGCAGTGGGCCGTGTATTACTACTGAAAGCTCTAAAAAGGTCACTGTCACTGTCTTGGAATCTTCATGACCCATTCTGTTCCATCTTTTGAAGTTCTAGAGCTTGCATTTGCTGCATTTTTTTTTGGAGCAAACTATTCCCTTATGAAAGGTCTCAGTAGGTCCCAGGTGACAGTTCCAGTTGAATAATCCAGTGCAATAAATCCACCTGAGCCAGGTGTCATGGTCCATGCCTGTCATCCCAGTATTCTGGGGGGCTGCAACAAGCAAGGTGAAAGTTCAGGCCTAGCCTAGGCAACCCAATGAGTTAGCAAGCTCGGCTTGAAAAATAAATGGAAGAAGGGCTGGGGACAGAGCTCAGTGTGGAAGTTCAAGGGCTCGCTCTCGAGTACTGAAGATATATTCAAATGGAAGTAAAGTTGAGTAGTAATTTTTGAAAATTTGATAATAATTTTATGAAATTTTGGTGTGCTACTGGTTGGTATTCTGTGTTGTTTATTATTTATTTGTTTATTTATTATTATTATTATTATTATTATTATTATTATTATTATTATTATTTTTTGTGGAACTGGGGTTTGAAATCACGACCTTGCACTTGCCAGGCAGGTACTTGTGCCACGGAGCTATCTCCCCAGCCCCTCTGTGCTGTTTAAATAAGTGCTTCTCTGGGACATTCACTCGTTCACCAACTTGAGTAACCCTCTTTTGGACAAATACCAGTTGAACAACTGAGCGGGCATTAGGCACTGTGTGAGTCCCTGAAGATCCAGCTGTCGGGAGGTTAAGGAAAGCTCCTGTCCTCCTGGCGTTTTCAGTCTATCAGGACAGACTGACATTGGGCAAAGCTTTACCCATAAGCCTATATAATTACAAATGTGAAGCGCCACCTACAGTGCCTGAACGTATTTCCTGGACCTTTCAGAATACCCGACTTCCAGCCCAAGCACCTGTTTTTCTGTGCCTGAAAGCTTTCACTTCATTACTTCCTATTCGGCCTCGGAGGAAGCCCTGTTGGCTGTAGCCCCAGGTAAGGCAGCCTAAAGGGCTTGGGAATGAACCCTCCACCCTACCTCCAGTTTTAGGAGCTGATACTTGAACACTCCTGATCCTTTGCCCCGCAAGTGTCTGTTTGGTCGCATTTCCAAGAATAACATTATAACTCCTACCTTAGCCCCTGACTTGGAAACATACTCAGATATTTGGGGCTCTTAGAAAATTTACAGGTTAGTTAATTGGACCAAAGAAGAAGTGTTTAAACTGAGATCCAGCTGAACAAACAAAGGGTAAACAGGGAAGGGATGTGCGTATGCGTTATGTGAGATTCCAGGTGGAAGTACAACAACGTGCAAGGCGAGAAAGAGTCCACAAATGTCAGCCACCCGTCAGGCAGGCACTGCGCACGCGTTTGGGAGCGAGGGCTCTGCTTTCAGGAAGCTGAAAGTCAGTTGTGGGCAGACTGCTAGAGGAATATTTTCTGGATGTGCCTTGGTCTTTTTTATTTCTGTGTCATCTTCTGACTTTCTCACCTTCCCCTAATAGAAGAACTGAAGACATTGGGTATCTTGGTTCTTGGGTCTCTGGTGTGTCCCCAGCTGGGATGCTGGCGGGAGTATCCAACGTGAGAAAAAGTGTGTCCGTTTTCAATCTGGGCAACCTGGACACTGTACAAGAGTTTTGGAGCATGCATGAGAATATGAGAGTCAGGTTCACCTGAAATCATATCAGCCCGCAGTGCACATTACTGGTTCCTTGTGTGAACGACTCTGCGCTTTTCTTGCATGGTCCCATACCCACATATGGACATACCACATATATGCATGGACACATACCCATAAATAGACACACTACATATATGCAGTTGTCAAAACTGGAGTCTAATGAGACTTCATTGATGCTATTCTTTTTGGTATCTTTTGACTAGTATATCATGAAACCACTTTGGTGTCAATCATTAGACATGTGTGAAATAATTTTGGATGAGTTTGCTACTTTCCATGGAGAGAATATTTAGGATTTGTGAACATTTTTTTTTCTATATGAATAGACTTGCAAGCAATGGCTATGTATGTTGAGGTGGGGCTGCATCTAAGTCCCATCCGCTCAGTCTACAGATGTGGAGCCTTCTCAGAGGCTGTCTCTGTACTAGTTTCTCCTTTACTTTATTCTCCTCCACCAGCTGCATTTAAGAATCTTTCTTCCCCCATCATTATTAGCCTGGGATAATATATATTCCTTTGATAATTTATTTTATTTTATTTTTTGTATTTTATGGAAGGATATACAGGGTGTTCAGGTTCTCACTACTAGATCTGACTCAGTGATCCACCTATGTACAGCCTCCCACAAGCTGGGATTACAGGCACTCGCCACCACGCCCAGTCTCAATGGCTGTCTCAGCGCGATCTCCGGGGGCAGGCCTGGCACGGCAGGCCCAGGGATCCAAACCCTGGCCCCTGCACCTCCTTTGCTAATTAATAACTCCTAAGATTAACTAACATATCTTAACTGCTTATGGTTCGCCACCTGAGTTTGCGTTAGAGCGCTGTGGCAGTCAGGATAATAGCCCCACAGATGTTCTACCCCAGTGCCTCAGTGTGTGACTCCAACTCTCTACATGGGGAAAGGGACTCTGCAGATGTGATCAAGATAAAGATCTTAAGAAAGGAAAATTACCCTGAGTCATATGGTCAGGCCCAATGTAATCATAAAGGTCCTTAAAGGATGGATAAGGGAAGCAGAGAAATGGAAATACACTGTACGTCTGGCTTTCAAGATGAAACAAAGACCGTGGAATACAGGCACCTGCACAAGTTAGAACATACAAAGAGATGATGCTCCTATGGAGGCTTGAGAAGGGATGGATGTGACTCACATGACGCCTTGATTCAAACTCGGTAAGACCAATTTCAATGTCGGACACTCTGAACTAAAGTAATCTGTGTTCTGTAAGATACTAAGTATTGGGCTACTTGTTACCACAGCAGGAGGGAACTAATATTTTCTCATGACCCTCTGGTCTACACTCTGTTTTGGTTCCCACTTTCTGGCAGAAACAGTAGCTTGTTTAGTGCAGTAACATAATGGAGCTAAATGTAGGCAATGAAATTCCCTGTAATCTGCAGCGCACCCAAGGATCGCCACGGGTGGGTTGGGGTGGAGGTGCGCTGAAGTTTATTCTCAGACACACGCTACTCTACTTCCAGGTACCAGTTTGTCACGCCCCGAAATGTCATCTTCTTACTTACAACTGCGTTTTCTCAGATTTATATTCTTCTGCGCTTATTGGCCGTTTATACCTTCTATAGTTAATCTCTTACTCAGGGCCATTCTTATTAATTGTGACTTTTTAAAAAATGAGTTTTTTTATTTTGAAGATAAAATCATTATCAAGCATGTTATGAATACATACTCTTCTATTTTTGTCTTTCATCTTTGTAGGAAGTATATTTTTAATACAACTCTTTTTCTTAGTTGCTAAATATTTTATCCACCTATCCATCCTTTTCTTGATGATTTCTGCCATAGCATTATGATTAAAAAGTCATTCTCTTCTCCACGATTGAAAAAATATTTAC
>PVKN010037001.1:0-11326 GCA_004027915.1 Capromys pilorides
TCTAATTAAAGAACTGAGGCTCATAATAATATATTCTTATCTCTCAGACTACTATAAAAATACCTACTTGTTAAATGGGTATTATGAGCTAGATATTCAGATAAGTAATTTGCATGCATTATTTAAATAATTGTAGAATGTCTATGCTTATTGCTATTTCATAGTACCCGATACAGTCTCTGGGACAGAGTAGATATGCACAAAATATTAACTACATGAAATGATCAAGTTTTTGTGGTGATTATTATTTGCTTCTGAATAAAGAAAATGAAGCTTCAAATGTTTAACTTGCTTGAGGTTACATAACCAGCACCTGGCAGACAAAGCTCTGCTACTCTCTGAGTATCTCAGAGTCAGGAATAAAGAATTCCAGAAAATGAGTAAGGAGACCTCTAGCAGTAAGGGCTAAGATCCTTGCTGCTGCTAATTTAACTGCTAAAGAATCCCATGCTTTACTATTTTGTCTTTTTACTCCCCCAAGAAACAGCCCCAATGCTGAAGTTTTTGGACCAATTGTGCATGAGATACAAAGCATGAAAAGTAAGGAATTCTCCAAATTTTTACATAAAGGTTTTTGCAAATAGCATATTTTTAAATAGCATTTGTCTATATTTTGCATTTCTTTTATTTCCAAAATGAATGTTCTTTATTTTCTTGTACAGATAATCTTGACCTAGAGCCTAGTCTAATATCACCCTCTTCTGGGAGGGAGAAATGCCACATACTATTGTCTATTTATCCAAACAAAAGACATTTTCAAAGGTTTCCCAGCCTGCTTCCTCCTGGTTTGGCACAGGCCACTCAAGTAATCCAGTGCTGGGAAGTTTGCCCCCTAATTCATCCTCTTGCTAACATTCTTCATTTATTCTATCTGGCTGATTTATAAATCTTTACTATGAAAGCTTACAGAGATGCACTGTATTGGGACTTGCCTTTCAAGTCATGTTAGGGAAGAATAAATGAAGAGAAATATACAGAATGAAGAATGAAAAACAGAAAAACCACCTCTGCTAATATCTAGTTCTAGTTATTGCTGCCATAGACAGATGCTATAAATTCAAGAAAGAATCGTTTAGTGCTTTTATAAATACCTAAGAAAAGATGCTAGGAACAGGAACTTCAGAAATAAAGTAAGATAACTTTTTTATCTTTATGTAGCTTAAGGTCTAAAAGTAAAAATAAGCGTATGATAATTATTACAATTGATATGGTTGCTGCAAGGGAAAAGTAGTAGAGCAAGTAATATGTTTACTGTCTTCATTTAAGCTACTTTCTCCATACCAAGATCCCTGAATAGAACAACTTTTCCTGTAACAACAGGGATGTCAGGCTCAGTCATTGAAATGGGCAAACTGATCAAAGCTGGGCTTCTGTATTTTTTTTTTTTTTAGAAATATGTGGACAGCTTTACTACATCATTCACAAGCAGAACAAAGGACAAAGTAGTACATACCTTCCAGGAAGAACCACAGTGTTACAAAGGCAGGGTCAGCTACATTGTTAAACTCTTTCTGCATCCACGCCATCTGGATCTCACATGCCCAAACCAGCCCCTCACAAGCCCACTATTTAGGGGTACCTTGAAGCCTCACACAGAGACTTAGAAAAAGGAGCAATCTATACGCATACATTTCAGGGGCTGTTTTTCCAACTCAGTATTTTCTATTTTTCAGAGTGTACAAAGCACTAAAACAGAAAGGGCCTTTTGAGAATATTCAACGTAGAAGTATTATTGAGGAACACTTCTTCATCAGCAGCATCTACAGTGAGACTAAAATGCTGATTAGAGGGTCACAAAACCATGGAGTCACACTCTCCAATAGTGAAATACTGGAATCTATGTTAAACTCCCAGAACATTCCAATGTATCCTGAAATTTGAAAATTTCTGACAAATGTTGGAGCTCTTTGTAGCTAGTTTACAGTATTCCCAAAGTTAAATCAGATCACTTAAGTCACGATCATTGGGGAAAAAAATCTATTCCAAAGTCTCCCGCTAGCTGTATTAAACGAAAATTTCTAATGTGTGTTGGAATTTGAGAAGCCACATCTTTTCATGCTACAGATAAAGAAACTGAGGCCTAGAGAGATAGAGTGACTTTCCCAAAGTTATCAATCTGGATGTTGGCATAGATAGATTCACAGTTAACTGTCCAGACCAACTCAAATGACTATATTCTTCTGAACATATAAAAGGGTTATTTATTTCTCAGTCTAGATCCTGGGGTTGAAGCTTTCCTTAGAAGGTCTGAAGCTAAAAAGTGAAATGTATAGTTGGTCAAAGTTGCATGCCAAGACTTCTCTTCCAATGAGTTACAAACAACATCTTGGCATTGGAACTTTTAAAAAGTAAAATAAAAAGTTTTGAAAGTAAAGTAGTATAAGTTCACAAAAGTCTTTTATGAGCAACAGTTGGTCAGCTTTCTGTTACTGTAGCAGACCTTCTAATGAAAGCTGCGGCCCCAGGATCTAAATTGAGACATAAATAGCCCTTTTACGTGTGCAGAAGAATATAGTAATTTGAACTGGTGAAGCTAGATTAGAATGCTGAGCTGTAAAAGGCTTAAATCAACAGCTTCCAACATTGCCAGTTTTACCAATAACCCACTGTGATTATCGAACATTGGACTATGTATACAGCTACTTTCTCTCAGTTCAATGAGAAAAAAATATTGTATCAATAATGATTAGAAAAATAATTACATCTACACCCTGTGCTCTATATAACTACTAGGAGGACAATATGCATTGTATCAAATACTGGAATTGTACTACTAACATGTTTTGAAACTGTCACATTGTTATTTCTTATTAAATGCAATAAAAAATAAAATTCAGTCTACAGTTACTTGCACCTGTTCCTCTTCGTCCTTTGGTGAGGCAGTACAAAGTTGCTCAATTCACGGAAGCTGAGAAACAAAAACAGAGACATGGGGCTGAAGTTCTAATATCACCTTTGTAGGGTCACCCTGCATGACATAAGACCTCCAAGGAGGCTCCACTAATGAAGTTTCCATCAATAATGACATGTTGAGGATGAAGTATTCAATATACAAGCCTTTGAGGAGCATTCCAGATCCAAACTATAGTGAAGACCTTACAAGTACAATCTCATAGAAATTCATAATGCAATTTTATGTCAAAGGTAACTTTCAACCATGATCACAAGCCAAATTGTAGGCAAACACCAAAACGGCATGCAATAGTTTCCTAAAACATTTTGTTGTTATTGTTTTTGTTGATGTTATTGCAATTGTTGAAACATAATAAATACATGGTTAAATGCTTGCATCTTTGTGTCAGCCTTGGTCTGAACACCCACGCCTGTGCATTTGGGATTCCAGTTCTGTTTCTTCTTCATTTCTTCAAGGTGAGATTCTCCAGACTGGTAGGCTCTGCTCCAGAATCTTCTCAGGGTAATGCAGTAGAAAGTTACTGACCTCTAAAATGAGAGCAATTCTCCAAATGATAAGGTAAGGTATATTTGCTTTGACAGATTAATTAATTGCCATTGACAACAGGGCCATTGTATGATTTGCATTTGTACTATTGTTCATAATTTTAGCAAGTATTTCACCAGTACTACATAATTAGGAAAATTAAATGTCCTGCCACCATGAATATATAATTCTGGAAAGAAACAAAAGACCTTCAGACAGATCTTAAACTTCTGGGGGTAGAAGTAAAGTGCAAAAGGCAAGGTCGGTGGAGGAAAATCACATCATTTAAATCAAGGAAGAATTTGCTAGTTGTCTACAGTTCTTCTTTTGATTCTGAAATCAAAAAGCTTTATAAAAATGGCATTCTTTTTTATTAATTTGGGGCTAAATCTCATTTGGCAGCAATGCCTGACCTGACTTGACATGAATTTAGTGTTTATTTCTTATTAGTATGAGTATTCAAAATTTTGCAGAAATATTAATGTCTTAATTAGGAATATTTCCTCAAACATTTTTGAAACGGTTATATAATAATCAGTAATGCTCTGTGTTCAACGCTTATAAAAATCTCAGAAAACATAAATTATGAAATTCTAAAATGCAGATGGGAGACTGAAAATAATGAGAAATAACATTTATGGAGCACTTGCCATCTGCATGAATCTATGATAATCTCTTCTCTCTTAATCATCACAAACACTGTGAGGCACATACCATTACAACCATCTACATTTTAAAATTTGAAAGCTGATACTTTTTAAAATTGTTTAATCATTCATTTATTTATTTGCTATAGGATTTTACTACTCAGCTAAGAATTCTAGTGATCCTCCTGTCTCAGGCTCCCCAGCACTGAGATTACAGGTGTGCACCACAATGTGCAGTTTTGGTGGCTGGCATAGCATGCAATATTAGGAAACAAACCCAGGTCCTTGGATTTGTCAGGCAGTTGCTTTGACCACTGAAATATCTCCCCAGCCATGTAAGATGATTCTTAAAAAGGTAAAATAATTTGTCCAGGGTGATATAGCCTTTATTCAAACCAGGATTTAGACCAGTCAGTTTGACCATAAGCATAATGCTTAACTCTTGAGTTGTGCTGCCTGAGAGTGACAAGCAGTTGAAAAGGGCAGTGTGGGCCTTCTTTGGAATTTAGGCAAAAGTAGAATTAAGAACCAATGATTCTGTGCCACTTTAAGACCAATCACTTATTTCCACGTATATCCCCATACCACTTTAATTCTGTGTTATTAGCTATTATATTAGCTTTATTGAGATTCAGCTTTTTATGCTGGAATGATTTACATCCAAATTCAAGTGACTAGCTTGCTAAAGTATAGATTTTCAGGTTTCCACCTCTCTCTGCTGTAAAGCTAGCTAGGAGTTGATAGTGGGTTAATTTTTACACATGTTAAAATTTGAAGAAAAATGTAAATGTACTGAGTACAGCCAATCATTAACACTTATTAGCTAATATCTGACTATCTAACTACTGCTGAATTGGTAAGAAAGAACTAATGAATAGAAAACTGGGAAATAAAAAGTATCATGAAGGTAGATCAGGTAACTAGAAGGTGAGATACAGAAAGGAAGGGAAAAGGTGGAGTGTGACTATATTTTTCTGATTTGGCAAAATGTTGTAAGGATAGAATGTCACTGCTGAGCATTGCTCAGCTGCACTTGGAGCAATTTTGGAAGCAAATTTCTATCTTTTTTTTTCTTGCTTGCAGCCTGCTCAGCCTGCCCTGGGGGTGGGGCTGGCACAGCATATGATGCTTGCGATTGAACTGCACTTGCCTAAGCTTGCCTGAGCAGGCACTTTAGTCCACTGAGCTACCTTGCCAGTCCTCTAATTATCTTGATGCTCATAGAATTTATCTGTTACCACATCAATTAAACACCCTTTTGGCATAGACAAGATAGTCACTCTTCCTAGATAGAAAAGAAAATTGAAAAAGCTAGTGTGGTGGCACCTGCTTATAATCTGAGCACTTAGAAGGCTGAGGCAGGAAGATCATTTCAATTTTGAGACTGGCCTGGACTCACAGTGAGTAAAGACAGTCAGAATTGCAAAGCAAGACTTTGCTTCAATCAACACACACACACACACACACACACACACACACACACTCATGCACGCACGCAACATAAGAACAAAAACTTGAGACAAATGATTTCCTCAAGTTCATCTGGTATAGATCAGTTTCTTGGCCCCAATTTTACACTATTTTAGTCTACCAATATTTTTCCATAGATCTAGAAAGTAGGTGGCATTTAAATAAAACCTAAGGAAATGAGTCTTATATTTTTAAAGATTCAATGATATACTTCTTTTACCCACCTCTGGAGAGTACAAATATATTTAAATAGTATGCTACACAAGGAAAGTTAGTGAGAGTAACTGAAATACAGAATAGTTCACTTGATATGCCATGCATGTAGTATTTACTTTTAGATTTTGTTGCTGGCTTTATTCTTGTGCTCAGTGCAAGGAGAAGTGTTGAACATTTTGATCTTTACACTTTTATTCAGCTCGTGTTTGCTTGGTTCTCTATCATACTTCTTCATCTTGCCTGTGATGTTTTGATTATTTCCATGTCAAGGAAATGTGACCTGAGGAACTAGGTAGTCAGAAAAAAAAGTGAATTAACTAGCATCACAGCAAGTAGATTCCTACCATACTGCAAGCTAAGATTGGGCAAAGATGGCTATGATTATTCCAATTATGATTGAATACTCTCTACAGCAGCACTTTTCAGACTAAATTGCACATTTTAATCACCTCTGAAATCCTCTTAGAATATGTAAACTGATTGAGTAGTTCTTGGATGGGGTATAGGACTCTGTATTTCTAACAACTTTCATTGTGATATAAATGCTGCTTTTTGCCAGATTACATTTTGAAATATGTCCATTTCCTCATCTCACTGATAAAAAACTTTAGAACCAGGATTAGTAATTATTATTCAGATCTATAATTAATATGAGGGCAAATTGTTACTACAGTGCAAAGAATGGAAGGGTGAACAGAAAGCTACTGTGCCTATTGTATATATCTTCTTAATTCAAATCTGCTATGTGTTTTAAGGTAACATTTTTCTTCTGAATGGAACATTGACATTCTCCTTAAAGAAGAGGCATTACTGAGTAGCAGACATTTTTGAGCACCTCTCCAATCAATTCTCAGCATCTACTAGTGACTTCATATCTAACAGTTTTGGCTACTTACTAGTGACACTGGCTCTCTGATCACAGAACAAAACCACAGTCTTTACTAGTGTCCAGCTCTATTCAGTCTCATCTCACTCCAGGAGATATACTGAAGTATACAGAATCACCACAAACTTTGCCAGCAGATCCCTCATTGCTTCAAGGAGAGAATCTGGTTCTTTAGCCACAAATACAACATCTTGAGAACTAATGCTATGCCTTCTCTGACCACTGCTGAGTTTTCTGGACATTAACCATTTGAGCATTTCACCCAGTTTCTAGGTGACCTTGTCAACCACTGAGGATTTCTTGCTCAGGTAATTACCTATTTGACAACTCTTAAGATTACCAATCCTATAGCTGATAGCCAAATCAAGCACTTTTCTGACTACATTTCTTAGCAGATGGAAAATTTTGGAATTAACTGTGAGTATGATCAATGTGCTCTGCTGAAGGAAAATGAAAACTTTGCTCTTGACTTCCAACAGTCTTCTGGTGAACCCATAGAACAAGAAATGAACCTTCTGATGAATGCTAACATTGACAAAGTGGACAATGCCTCTCAGCAGGATATTTCTTCTTTCCAGTTCCTTTCTCAAAGTCTCAATGGTAATGAAACAAATCACAAAGAGAAGTTTCAGGAGAGACTGTCTGACAACATTCAGGATCAAAAAAATGTCACAGCTATGATGGCAAATCTTCCAGACCTGATAATTCAGTGCATTCAGTTGGACAAGAAATGTAATGAAAAGCCAGAACTCCTAAAGTCAGAATCCCAACTCCCAGAGTTGGCTTTCCTGAACCATCCCCCATCCTTCTCCAGCTTCCTGGGCCCACCACGCAAGGAAGAGCCTATACAGCTTCGGGGAGGTCTGCCTCTCACTCCAGCTAAAAGAGCTCGCCAACAGGAAAGTCAGTTGTGCCTCTACTGCAGCCAGGCTGGTCACTTTACAAGAGACTGCCTTGCCAAACGTTCACGAGCCCCAGCAAGAACAAATAACCCAGCTCACCAGTAAGAGGGGCCAGTAAGGTCACGTTGTGAACTTATAATCCTCTCATTCCAAGCCTTATTGATTTATATCCTGAACTAACCCTAAAATATAAGTAGAGAACTGTAATATTACTTCATAGCAGCCATAAGCTGCTATTGTACTTCTGGAAATTTAAACTATTAGATCTCTTTCACTGGAAGCTGACCATTTGCCAATGAACTAATAATAATGAAAACAATTCATAGGCACTCCTATAGTTGTGACAGATTTCTCAGAAATTATAGAATATTTGCAGGCAAAACTATACCTAGTTCAAGTCAATAAAAATAGTTACAGCAGTATATTGGGAGTCCCATCTTCAGCATTAGGTGAGATTTGGGTTGAATTTATTGAGGTAAATCATGTGTGTCATGTGTGCCTATGAATTAACCCACCACTTTTATACTCACCCTTCTTGATCTATACCCTACTTTCCTGTTAGTGTAGATCCTTTGCCTGCAATACCAGTTGCAATGTCATGTCCTGCCAATACCCACCTTTGAAAGGCTTTACTATAATCTAGCTTCACCACAAACCAACCCTCCTGGACCTATACCTCTGCCACCAATCTACATGGCTATATGTTTTGTTGCCACCTGAAGATATCATACCTAAAATTTGAATCTCCTGGCTATTTACAAACCAGATTGTGTGAACCTTTGAACACTACTTGTCGGACCTTTCTGGAAGTAATATACTTTTATCCATAGTTTACCAATCTGAGCAATCTCTCCTTTTAGTAAAGATCTTACTTGAGGTCCTAGAACAACTTATGGTTAAGTCAAAATATTTTAAGACAATGACCTCTGAAAGATATATAGTGAGAGACAAAGAAGACATCCTGTCATAATTATTGTATTTGGATCATATTCTTGCTGCCTTGAAAAGGGAATATGGACAAACACATCTGTACTGAGGTTTGAGAATCAGGCCCTATAGTAATTCCTTACTGTAGGAGCCTCAAATTTGTTAGTGTCTGTGATTATTTTCCATTGTTTTTGAGCTCTAAGCTCATCTAACAGAGAATCTTGTAAAGCAGAGCTGCAAACTATTTTCTGAACCATCTCATCTGGAAAACATATATTAACACCACCTTTGTGTAAAATTCCAAAAGTGAAGGAATTTGATTGCATTGTACTCTTGCCACATACCAGCTCTACACATGCTCTAAAATGCCATGGGCATCCGATAAGGATCAGAAATTCTTAGTCATTATCATTGGGGTGGTCCCAGGATCTTGCTGATGATAAATCCACCCCCCTAATCGATTGCTTAAAGATGAACAATTACATATTCCTTAGCAGTCATCAGACCTTTCAGAACACAAAATGCCATTATACTTTTGGCATTTTCCTGGAAAATTCCCATAAGTTTTCAGCACTGAAACACAGCTAGATCTTACTATACTCATCCTGAAAAACCAACAAATACATCTTTTCACTCACGAGTACCTCATTAGCTACTATGTTAAACTATACTTGTATGGGCAGGGTCTCCTTTATCAATAGCTTGCATTACATATCACATTACTCCACAAATTCCCACAATAAGGAGACTTCAATGCACATGTTCTAGTTATGCTGAGAAGTCTCAACTGTGATACCAAGATTTTATGAGATTCTCTTACAGGTAGACTTATTTAAATTTGGAGTTACTGGGATTATCTGGTGGTATCCTGATCTATCTCCACTAAAATGTTGTTAAATAAAAGCTTAACTGAATGGCCTCCATTCACTTTAATTATTCACTCTAGTATGTTGATAGAATGCCAATAGGATCATTCAGGTTACTTGGTCACCAGTTTTTCCTTCTTTTAACACCATAATTTTATCATTGTACACTCTCTGCAAGACACACCCCTTCAAACATGATTATCTTCTTCCTCAGAATGTTTGCTAATGTCATAACCTCTTAGCAGTGATAATTTGCCCAGGTCTATGGAATCCAGTTTAGTTCCCATTCCTGTGTATCCCTGGCAAAAACACTTCCCTCAAGGGCCTGCTGTGTACAGTCTTGTTCAATCCAATAGCCAGACTAAGCATATTACTTGGAATCTGTGATAATGCTTTATGGCAAACTACCTAGAAAATATTTTACCCCTTTAAAATTTCCTTGTACTGACACTATGCACTGTACACCATCAGCTTTAATTAAAATGATTACTTAGGATGAAGGGTTACAGAGGAGTGTCCTTAGCACTTATAGCTACATAAATTTCTCTGAAAGTGCAATTAATTAGAACCCACAAGGAACCGATGAGATATATCTTACTCAAAGATGTAGTCTGTAAATACAAATTCTTGGGAAACCTCCTAGGTTCCATCAAAGATACAGATATATAGAAGTAAATATGCTATATGACTGTTGCCTATGGAAAGAAAAGAGCTAATGACTTTATGATAAAGTTGAGAAATGAATTACCAAGAAGAAAATGGTCCACATGAAGTCTAAGAAAGGAGACAGTGACAGATACATGGGCATCAGTAATCTCCCTAGCTTTAGAGATGGAATATTGACCAGTAGGTCCTTTGGCAAGTTTAGTCTTGCATGGGCTTATGCCACTAGGTCATCCCGATTTGTGTCATTACTTACTAAAGTTGACACACATCTCCCTTTGTTCTGGCTCTATTGTCTCCAAATAATCTCATTGTAGTTGCTTTCTTATATAAGTGTTGTTATGGGGAAAATATTTGTTAACCACTTGAGGTGAGTATTCAAGACTATTTAGCAGGTGTTTCTCATAATAAGTGAATAAAATGGTACTTGTCTTACATGTCAGTTTCTTGTGAGTTATAATAGTACTAATCCTTTGTATTCTAATCACCTCTCAGCACACAAAACGTATTATCACTGCAAATTTGGCACCATAATGTGAATCATATTGAAAACACTGAAAATTTGCCCATAGAAGCAACTTGTCTCAACATCAGCTAACCTACGTTTTTCTGTCATTTTCCTACAGCTGCAATAAACTTGCTAAATGCCTCTGGTTTTCATTTGTTATTCCTACCTTTCCTCATACCAAGAAGCCTCTTACTATATTACATAGTTCAGTGTATAAAATATTCTGTCTTGGATGACATATAGTTGCAGGCATAATGACTGAAAAACACTTTTGGAGAGAGAAGAGTAAGTGACTGGTCTTAGTCTTACTATCACCATTTTGCTCAGATGACAGCACATAGGATTCATGCTGTCATTGCTGTCACTTTTATCCATGATACAGTAACATCATGTTTTTCTAAATTCTGAAATGTCATCTCCACCTAACTCATCTTACTTATTCTCACAATGCACTGTAAAGAAATATAGCATTCAAAATAAAAAGAACTTTTACTAGCATCTTGACAAAATCAAATGCCACATTCCCTTGAAATGACTATAGAAGCTTGTATCACGTCTTTAAAACACTTGTTTTTGGTGGCCTGTTTCATTGGTTACCAATGAAACATAAAATCTTACTAAGAAAATAGAATGGAAAAACTTTGCAAAGAATATGCAGTGATGGACCTTTAATGTCATTATGGGCTGGGAGTTACTGACCATATTTTGAAAACTATGGTTTCATCAATTAGTTACACTAGTTAGTGGAGTCAGTTAAACCCTTTTGGTGAATATATCTTATTGCCCAGGGCAGATTAGTCAG
>PVKN010037002.1:0-11326 GCA_004027915.1 Capromys pilorides
TGTGACTTTTAGGCCTTTGAAGTGTGACTAGGATGACCAAGGAACTTTAATTTTACTAAATTCAAATTTAAATAGCCATATATGACAATGCCTATTGTATTAAACTGCTGTCAAGATTGACCATAATTTGGTCTAATCTTGGAATCTAGCATTTATTTCCCAGAAAAAGTAGATTAGTGATCATATAAGATTCTTTCTATCCATGGGCAGGGGAGATAGCTCAGTAGAATGAGCGCTTGCTTGGCAAGTTCAGGATCCTGAATTCACTCCCCAGTACCACAAAAAAGATTATTTCTATCCAGGCAGAACTGTAAGGTTTAGGACTTGAGGTCTGGAAAAAGAAAGGGGTGAACTACAGTGTGCGACTCAAATTCTTAGACATACCCAAAAATAGACATGTTGTCTGAGGCCACACCTGGATGTCTGGAGGAGTTTGGAGCCTGAGGCTTTCTGAGAAGACTGGGAGGATCCTGAAGCTTGGAATCACCTTTAGGCATCATGCTCTCCAACCCAAGGAAGTACAAGCATAGTAACAAGTGTTTAGGTACCTCTTCTCTGCTTCTCCCTTGTACCTTTTAGCCCATCACACCGTGGGTGCTTTCAAGGTTTGTAAAAGGACTCGAGCATTTATGCTTTCCAGCCTGATTATGATAGAGGGCTAACCACAGCATCCCTCATCTTTTTTCCATACTATTTTAGGTCAAGGTATGAGAGTCTTTTGCACAGCTATTCTCAAAGGCTTCTCTGTGTGAGTAAAAGCTGTTGACCTTATTTCCCCTTGTCAGGAGCTCTGCCCAGCTAAGTGTAAGTTCTCATCCACAGCGGGGATGGGTACACTCCTGACAGTGGCACTTATGTCTCTGTGTTGCCTCCCTTTGTGCCTGACTGCCATGGAAAAAGTGTAAAGATGAAAAGATATCTGGAAAGATTGTGTATGATAGAACATAATAAGCCATGTGCCAATGTTGTCTTGTTTATTTTCTTACAGAAAATTGAAGATTGCTGTGGCTTCAGTTTGACAACAACTACCTTGCTGTTTTCACAGAAATCTCATTGAAGAATAAGCTCAAAGGAACATTTGTCTCTCCATAATTCTGTTACTAACAAATATTTTCAATGCCCAGGAAAACATCAACCATTCTTATGTTTGACCTGTGCTAGGGAGCTCATCGAAGGCTCCTTCCAGCTCTTTCCATAGCACTATTGCAAAAGCACCTGTCTTTTTTGGTGAATGTTCCTGAAGGCTTTTCCTGAACCAGCTTAAGAGGTACAAGCCTCTTGGAACCTACGTCATGGAAGCTTTGGAAGTGGATGATATCAGCCCAGCCTTAGAGGTTACTGAGGATTTCTTTAGTACCTTTGATAGTAAGCTAGAAAAGGCTGTGCAGCAAGCAGAGGTTTATGGGATTCAGGAAGTCCCTGAACTGGTGGGGCATGAAGTACTCAATAACAGAACAGACAATGGTGCTATGAGAAATGTTACCTCCCTGAGCAAGGGGGGCATGATTTGGGAGCACTGTCAAAGTAGACTCTTAGAAACCAAAGCTCAAAATATCTATCCTGCCAAAGAACAGTGTATGGTCCAGAGAGGGACAACCCCAGATAATCTATCCTGGATGGAACAAAAGGAAGCATCAACATTTAATTTTTTCAATATCTGTCAGCGTCGGAGAGACAGACCTCGTTCTGTGAATGACTTACTGGAGGAGACTTCCACTTTCAAGCCAGGGCATGCTCGATCAAGGTCAGATGTTACCCAGGCAGACTGGCGAGTCATCCTCAAAACCATGCCTTTGCAACAACAGCAGTGGCAGCAGCCATCTCTTCAAGGCCCTCACATCACCAGGCCCTCTTTCCTATTGCCCTCACCAAGTAAGGTAGAAGATGCACAAGGAAATACTGGTATGCTTTAGTTTTTATCTGAACTCTATTGAATACTTGTCAATTTTTCTCATCTCCTATTAATCTCAGGAAAACGTTACTTTCCAATATCCATCCACATCTGGCTTTGTTTACTTAAACTCCTTCTTCTGTTTGTTTACTTTTGGCACTTTGCTTCAAGTCAACAGTTGGAAGCTGTTGATTAGAGCCTTTTACAGCTCAGCATACTAAACTACCTTTACATTTTATGTGTCATGTTTAAACTTTTCTGCTGGGTAGTTAAGGGCAAGTTAAAGCAAGACCTATATAACAAAACATGTAGTTTTTGTATCTCCCAAGGTCAATCAAATCCCTTCAGGATTTACTTTGGAACCATGTACAGTGCTTTGTAAAACTGCTGTCAGTGTCAGCCCGTCTGAATGAGTCACAGCCATTGCTTGACAGTTTGCTCTCTGTGAAAGCCCGAGAGAATGTTTTCTCTCTAGGTGACTCTCCTTAGGCACACTGTATACCTTCAATTCCTTTCCTCTGTGATCCCTTAATCTTCTTGAACAGAAAATTTGGGAAACCACTGAGTTATAGGATGTTACAGCACAGGTTCTCTTATGTTCTGAGCCCTCACTGACCTTGAAGGGCTAGGGCCAAAATATTGGCTGTCCTTGTAGCCCTTCTTTTTCTCTCATTTTTGGTCTGTAAACTTACATTCTTAGCCCTCTAGCAAAAAAGCTTAGTGATACTATTACTCTAAAACATAGGTGCCTGAGCTTAATATCAATGCCTTTAGGAATCTTTTTCTAATCTTGTGTGCTAGAATCAGAATATTCTCACATGTAATTATTTTCCTTTGAGCATTGTGTGATACTGCTTATTCACATCCATAGATCTTATTGAATCATGTATTTTTTTTGGCATTTAGCTTTGTGTTCTGCTAGATTTAGCAGTATGTGAAGACAATCTCAACTTCCTCATCTAGCTGAAGGGATTGGACCCTAAAGAAGACTCAGGAAGTTTTGTGAGGAGCTTTTGTTTATATGTAAGTGAGTGGCAATGCCTGTATAAGCACAGAGGAAAGAGAAGACACTGTGGGCTGGACTGGTCAGGAAGGACTCATAAAGGGACATGGAATTTGAGCTGGCTCTTGAAGAACACAGTAATTCAGAAGACAAAGATGATAGGGTTGTGGTGGGAACAAAGATGGGAGAAGGGGCTAGGGTATAGCTCTGTGGTAGAACACTTGCCCCCCCCCTTGGATGTGGCTTTGGAGCTCCATCCTTAGCATCAAGGGGAAAGAAGAAGAGTGAGGAGATGGCAGTGCAGAGAACAGCACACAGATCCTTGTGAGTAGAGCCAAAAATCCCATGGCAAGCGGAGGTGGGAATTGTTAGAGAAGATGGATAGGACCTCATGGTACAGTGTGACGAGCCTTTTAGAGCTTTCAGTGATAACAAAGAGCCCACTGCGCCATGCATGCCATATGCTAACCACCAACGGAGGGCTTTGATTTTCTTTTCTCCTTGTATTTTATACATGTGCACATATACATATGTATATGTAAAATGTTACTCACACGTGAAGTTTTTCTTTTCAAGAAAATAGTCATCTCTCTTTCTCCACCATTGTCCTTCAAAATAACCTTATTTATTGGCTTTTTTTTTTTTTTTTTTTGTCTTTTTGAGACAGGGTCTCGCTATGCAGTTCAGGCTGGCCTTGAACTCACTTTTGTAGCCCAGGCTGGTCTCAAACTCACACCAATGTTCCTGCCTCAGCCTCCGAAGTGCTGGGATTACAGGTGTGTGCCACCATGCCAGGCTTTATTTATTGGCTTTTATTAAATTCTTCAGATACCATGCTCAGCCCTTAATTTGGAAAGCTTCAACTCAACTGATTTTTTTTTTTTTCAACTGATATTTTTTGATGTGCCTTATTGCTATATGAGACTTTCATTTCAACTGTTGCTTGGTAATCTGTTGACACATTTAGCATTTTAGTAGATAATAGTTTGTAAGTGTAACCTGAGACAGTGATACAGTTTAGTAGGAATATTAAGGAAATGCAGTGTATTTTCACAGACAACTAAAATTTCTTTTTAAAACTAATTTTGTCCTTCATTAATTTTTTTTTTTTTTTTTTTTTTTTTGGTGCAGGGTCTCACTACACAGCTCAGACTCCTAGTGATCCTCCTGATTCTTAACTCCCTAGTGTTGGGATTACAAGCACACGCCACCATACCCGAACTCCCTCACCAGTTCAGCATGCTCTATTTAAATTTGTAGCTTGTAATTGCTAGTCTTCTCTCATCAGCACTCACCATTTCTGTGAAATCTAGTTAATGGCGGTGGCCATGGGAGTGAAAGGACAAGGACATAATGTAGCAAAGACACATAAATACCAGGAGGTGAACAAGTTTCTGGAACAGGTTTCTGCTGGAACAGTAGCTTTATTGTTGAACTGCTTGAGTCCAAGTACAAATGGTGCACTGTTCAATTAGCAAATGACTTCTGTAAAATATTTTGTTTTGTTTCTTTGAATTCATATGGAATTTTATTGCTAAGATACCTTAACCATTCTAAATCCCTGGTATAACTCAATGAGAATGTCATTTTTTTATATATCTTGTTCAGATTGAAAATTCAAGGACCATACCTTAACTTCATGAGCTTTTGCCTGAGTTAGAAAAACCATGATCATTCTTTTGTAATTCTCAATTTAAAAAGAAATTTAATATTGATTGATTGATTGATTGATTGATTGAAACAGGGTCTTGCTATGCAGTGCAGGCTGGCCTTGAGCTCATTTTTGTAGCCCAGGCTGGTCTCAAACTCACAACGATCCTCCTGCCTCAGCCTCCCAAGTGCTGGGATCACAGGCGTAATTTATGTTGAAATATAAAGTGAGTGGTATTTTGTTTTTGTTTGCTTGGTTTTTTTAGACAGAATCTTGCTGTGTAGTTCAGGCTTCCCTTGAACTCACTACGGAGTCAAAGCTAGCCTTGAACTTATGGCAGGCCTCCTGCCTTAGTCTCCCAAGAGCTGGGATTACAGGCATGTACCACAAAGCCTGGCTAAAGTTAAGTGGTATTTTGAAGAGTAAACTATAACAAATGGCCGTTTCAGGAACCGAGGTGCTCATTTATGCACTACACATCCTAATAGGAATTAGCAAATGTGGGTAAAGGATGTGCCAAGTTTCTGACACTTTTCCTTTTTGGTAAGTCCTAATGAGCCAAAAATAAATCATGTTTCTATCACTCGACTGGTAAAGAACAGGACAGGCAGTAGGTACTGTTCTTGGGCTGCGAGTAGAGAGGAGTTACAGATTTATGGCTGATAAAGAGATATGTGTGCATGCTAATCAAAACCAACCAAAATCTTTGAGTAGATTTGCCAGGTGGTTGGATCTATGAGTATGAGCTCTGGCCTGACCTGAAATCTGCTGAGGCCTCATCTCCAGCTCTAGCTGAGGTACCCGTGCTTCAGGTGTATGTCATGGGAGAAACAATCAGACTTTCTTCAATTCAGATGGCTAATTTTGAAGGCAAGGTGGCAGCAGAGGTCATTGCTAAAGAAGCTCAGGGTAGTTGGTGGAGACCAGAACATCCTCAGGGTTTGCTCCTTTCCTTCTGCTATCCCAGCATTTGCCCCAGAGCAAATGGGGCAAATCACTGGAGCAGCTGATTTCTGGTCCGAGCAATAATAATCTTAGTTTTATGAAGACATTCTCTTGACTGTGTATTAACATTTGTCCTCTAATAATGTTGTGCTACTGTTGTCATTGACTTGTAATATACAGACACCTGAGAATTCCCTGGAAGATGAAGAAGGCAAAGTCCTAACATTGGAATTACAATCTAAATATTAATATATCTTAAGGAAGAAAATCAAAGTTATATGAATATGTGTGTTATGTATATGTGTGTGTATGTATGTGTGTGTGAGAGAGAAATAGGATGTAGACACATACATGAACAAACACTTATAAAGACACACAAGGGAGAGAAAGGTATGACTACATGAAAAAAATACTTAATTAGGATTCCAAAGTGCCTTGAGCCGTTGGCACATTGACACACACCCATGTTCTCAACTCCTTGGGAGGCTGAGGTAAGAACATTGAAAGTTTGATGCCATAGTAGGCAAGTTAGTGAGACTTTATCTCAAAATGTACAGAAGGTGTGCAGATGTAGCTCAGCGCAGACTGCTTGCCTAGCATGTATGAGGCCTTGGATTTGATACCTGTTACTACCATGAAAAAAAAAAGGAAAGGAAAGAAAAATCTTATCCAACTTGGTTCCTAATTTACACATAGGTTTGAAAAAGTTACTTACTATTTATTGCCTTTGGTTTGTAAATGTTAGTTATCTCAACCACCCTCTGCAGCTCTAAAACCATACCATTTAAGGGTGTATTTGAGTTGACCCTGACTCATGATTGTGTGGAAGCTAATTACAACAGTCAGATCAATAATGAAAGGTCACAATGGAACCATAGGTATTGTTAAAATTATTTTAACACTGAAAGATTGTGTGTCTTATAACTCTACTGTTGTGTGAACTGCAGTGGCAGTTTTTAAAATCAAAATTTATAAAAGAAATCTTTTGGATTAACTATAGAATTCTGAAACTTAATCAATTGCCAGAATCTTACTTTTCTCTCTCTTACTGTGTTTACATTTTTATCTGCTTGACAAGGGCAGTGGTCAGCTGGGCTTTTCTGTCCTTTGGTTTTACTCTCTGGTGACCTGGCACTGATCCTTGTTCTGAGTACTTTAGGAGATGGCCTCAAGCAGAGATTTTCTGTAGGATTAGAAAAACCATAACAGTATAGTTTCTTTATTCTGGGTTTTATGTTGCTCTGCTTCACTTCCTTTTTTCCTTGTCTTTGACTTACAAAAAAAAATTGGGGGTTTATACTAAAATGATTAGATTTTTTAGTCTGTTGAGTGAGGTCACCAGGACATGATCTCTTACTAAATTCATGATTCACTCTCAGATGGAATTAGTCAGTACAAAAAATGTGATAAAATGGGTTTCAGAAAGTAGATTTTTCTGTGGTCATATAGTTTGCATTGGTTAAATTACTGCACTTTGCCAGGTGCTAGCTATTTGGAAACCTAGTATACCTCACTAAATGCCTGCACTCCCATTCTGAATGTTTCCATATTGTATAGGAGCTGGAAAAATGGGATGTCTGATGTTCATTGTGTGTGGTTCATTTATTTACTTAGACTAAAGAAAACTGTGGTTTCTAATTTTACCAACTTCTATAGTCATCTCCCTAAAGCACAAATCTCTTAATGCTACTGTGCTCCAAACATGACCCATAGTTACCATTATTTACAGAATCAAGCGTAAAATTTCTTTGGTTTGGTTTGGTTTCTTTGGTTCAGGGTCTCACTACAAAGCTCAGACACATAGTGATCCTCCTGTTTTTAAATTCTAGCGCTAGGATTACAGGCATGCACCACCACGCCTGGTCTCTCTGATCACTTACTAAACCAGGGGGCAGGGCTGGCCCAGCATGTATTGCCGGGGATTGAAACCTAGTCCCTGTGCTTGCCTAATCAGGTGCTTAGTCTGCTGAGCTATCTCACCAGCCTAAGTATAAACTTTTAAAAGCACTCAGGTATCTTCCTAACCTTATTGCTCAACTGTCCTCCACCATGCTGTTTTTGTTGTATTGAATTTGTCACAGACTTTGAAGTTCTTGTGTTTTTGCTTGTGCTCTCTTCATCCTAGTACACTGTGCTTGCCCTCTTCACATTTCAGAGATCCTCTGTTCTCTCTCAAGGACCTATTCAAATGCCGTATCCTCTATGAGACCTTTTTAGTTTTTCTCAGTTTTTTTTTTGTCTTTCACTTTACATGTAAAAGCACATTTTGGGCTGGCAAGATGGTTCAGCGGTCTAAAGTGCCTGCTTAGGAAAGCTTAGGCAACCTCAGGGACCATAGTTCGATCCCCAGCACCACATGCTGCGCCAGCCACCCCCAGGGCGGCTGAGCCGGTCATAAAAAAAAAAAAAAAAAAAAAAAAGCACATTTTATGTGTTTGTTGTAAATTATAGGTAATTGTTTATCTCCCCTAGTAGATTAGAAGTCCTGTGAAAGTGTAAACCATATTGGAATACTTTGTACTATACTAAGTGTGAAAGTGGAATTCTATGTATTGGCACTTAGAAAATCAAGATAGAATAGCTTGTTTATTTGTTTTTGTTTTTAATAATTTCTTTTTATTTGTTGTTTTTGTTACAGGGTCTCACTAAGTAGTTTGAACTCATAGTGATCTTCCTGTCTCAACCTCCCCAGCACTGAGATTACAGGCATGCACCACCACACCTTGTTTCAGGGCCATCACTGTAGGCAGTATTGGGGATCGAACTCAGGACCTTTTGCTTGCCAGGCAGGTGCTTGAACCACTGAACTATCTTCCCAGCCAAGACAGAATAGTTTTTTGTTTATTTCTTTGAGACTGGGTCTCACTATGTAGTTCCAGCTAGCTTGGAACTCACTATGTAGCCCAAGCTGACCTCAAACTGTGACAATCTTCCTGCTTCAGCCTCCTGAGTTGGAATCATAGGCATGTACCACCCCATGCCCCACAGATAGAATAGTTTTGTTTTTTATAAAATGAAAAAAAATGGCTTATATTTCTTTTATCTTTACCAGTAGCTTGTGTTGAGTTGAATCAAGTTTACATTTATTTGTTTGTTTATTTATTTATTTATTTTTTGCGGTACCAGGAATTGAACTCTGGACCTTGCGCTTGCCAGGCAAGCACTTATTCTACTGAGCTATCTCCCCAGCCCTAATCAAGTTTATTATTAATGTTATCAGTAAGAAGCTGGGCATAACGACACATTCCTGTAATCTTAGCACTTGGGAAGCCAAGGAAGATGATTTGAAGTTCAAGGCCAGCTTGAGCTGTATAGTGAGAACCAGTCTCAAGACCCCACCACCGTCACTCTCTGTAATTGCTATAGTTTATTGGGAGTATCTTGGCAGCACTCAGCCCCTTATTAGAAAATACTCATTCATTGTCTTGTTTCATTTTCGTAGGAGTTTACCGTGATAAGTGAGGTCTTGATTTTACAAATGAGGAAGCTGAGGTTTTGAGGGTTGGACTCACCCAAAGCAGCAACTAGGTTGTTGGAGTAGGATTCCAAGTAGACCCAACTCCAGAGACGTACATAACTGCCGTGCTAGACTGCCTCTCAAGCATGCTGTTAAGGACTCATTTCCTCCACCATCAATGAAACATAGTTTGAATTAGATTGAAAATCTGGACCTTGGAATTTCACTTTCTTTTTTTAATGTATTTAGTACTTGGGCTACCCAAATAGCTCAGCAGATTAAAGGACCTACAAGCAGGCGCAGGGGCCAGAGTTCAATACCTGGGCCTGCCATGCTGGCCACACCCCTAGGGCATGCTGAGACAGCAATTGAAACTGGGTGTGGTGGCACCCACCTGTAATCCCAGCTCTTGGGACGCTGTAAACAGGCAGATCACTATGAGTCCGATCTAGTAGTGAGACCCTGAGCACCTTGTAGAACCTTTTCTAAAAAAATATATTTAGTACAGGGTCTACAGGGTCTCACTACACAGATGGGACTTGTAGTGATCCTCATGTTTTCAGCCTCCCAAGGGCTGGGATTACAGGTGTGCACCACCACACCCAGTCTCAGTTGCCATCTCAGCGTGATCGTGATGGGGCCTGGCCTGGTGATGGAATTTCACTTTCAAGTTGCCCACTGTGTTGTGTAACTTTAGGTAAACTATTTTGCTTCCTTGAACCTCTTTCCAAACCTATAAAGTCAGTTTGTGTTCTTTTTTTTTATGAGCAGAATAGATTTATTGGGAGAGAGAGAGCTCCTGTCTGAGAGAGGGACAGGAAGGGCATCCCGATTGGGTGGTCTCCTGAAATCAGTTTAGTATGCTTTTTAAAGCAACTAAGGTAGGGCCTGCGAGATGACTCAGCAGTCTAAAGAGCCTGCTTAGGCAAGTTTAGGCAACCGCTGAGACTGTGGTTCAATCTCTAGCTCCACATGCTGTGCTAGCCCCCCTACTCTCAGGGCAGGCGGAGCCAACCATAATGTGAATAAATAAAGCTTAAAAAAAGCAACTAAGGTAATAATCAAGAATGATATAAACAGTAGACCCTTATCATAGTATTTTTTCACTTATATAATACAGCTAGAATGCCTATGAATTAGTGAATGTCAAGTACTATATATAAGTAATAAGAACCCCAGAGATGGGTAGTCAGAGTCAGAAAGCACCAGGGAGATTTCTGTCTTCTTTCTGTGCTATACTCAGAATGTTAGTGGTATCTCTTTTTTCTTTTCTTTTCTTTTCTTTTCTTTTCTTTTGTTTTTTCTTTTCTTTTCCCTTCTCTTCTCTTCTCTTCTCTTCTCTTCTCTTCTCTTCTCTTCTCTTCTCTTCTCTTCTCTTCTCTTCTCTTCAGAAGAACCAGAGCACAAAGTTCTGTTTTGTTTTATTTTGCTTTTTTTTGTATTTTGGGGGGAAGAGTCTACAGGGTGTTCAGGGTCTCACTAGTAGATCGGACTCGTAATAATCTACCTGGTTAGGGCCGGCAAGATGGCTCAGTGGTGTAGAGCACCTGCTTAGGCAAGCTTAGGCAACCACAGGGACTGTGGTTTGATCCGTGGCACCACATGCTGTGCCAGCCCCACCTCCAGGGCAGACTGAGCCGGCCATAATAAAAATAATAAATAAATAAAGTTAAAAAATAATAATAATCTACCTGGTTAGAACCTCCCAAGAGCTGGGATTATAAGCGTACACCACCACACCCAGTCTCAGTTGCTGTCTGAGAATGGGCCCAGCACAGCAGGCCCAGGGATCAAACCCCTGGCCCCTGACTGAGCTATTTGGCCAGGCTTCTCTTTTTTCAGTGATACAAAGTGGCTGTAGCAGCCAAGACATTTATGTCAACAGCTAAAGTTAGGAAAGAGAATCCGAAATCTCTGGGTTCCTTTCTGATGGCTCCCCATAGCATCCTTTCAGTGCCAGAACTAGGTCGCATGCCCATCTTTACAGTGTTCTCTGGCAAAGGAAAATAGAATTACTGTGATTAGCTTAAACAAATTTTCATATGCAGCAGAGAGCTGTGTTCTCTGAGTCTATGAAAACCAAACCTGAACAAAATTGGGGTTCTCTTGAATGCAACTGACAGGCGCTATCTCAGTTGGGACTGGGCTATTAGAATCTCTAGTGTCCCCTTTGGCTTTTAAGTTTCTATGATTTTATAAGTTGTACAAAGATAATAGTTATGAAATTCTGTTTATCTTAAGATCTGGTATCCTGAGAGATTCTTTATATTTAATTCCTGAAGGTTAGAAAAATGGAGCAAAAAGCTTTCTATGGCAAAGAGTAAGCATGATTTGAAAGGTGGTATTTGGAATTGCCTACAGGATCAAAAATTCTACAGA
>PVKN010037003.1:0-11319 GCA_004027915.1 Capromys pilorides
GTCTCCTATAACAACTCTTGAAAACTAGATATAGAAAGTACAAATTATTTCCAGCTAACTTGAACTATATCCCAGAACAGGCTCAAGCAAAAATATTCAACACTACAAAAGACAAAATTCAAAATACTAGGGACCTAATTTTAAAAATTACCAGCATATAGAGTAGCAGAGAGATGTAACCCCTAACAAGAAGAAAAGAAAAATCACCAATGACCTAGCATTTCCCCAAATGATAGAAAATTAGACAGAATATTTAGTCAGTGGAACTGCATTTCATACATTAAAAAGTTGACTACAAATTTAAATATGTAAAGCAGTCCAAAGGAGCTTCTGGAGATAGAAACTATTATTTGTGAAATGTAAAATAGATGTTGCACTGGATAAGATCAATGAGAGATATATAATTGCAGGACAGTAGTAATAAACTTGAACCATAGTGCAGATATTATCTGATTGATACTCAGAGAAAAACAGAATGGAAACAAAAAAACAAAAGCAGAAATACCAAAACCTCAGGGGCTTTGAGGTAAGGTCAAGCAACAAGATATTTAATTAGGATCTCCAATGAGAATATTAAAAGGCAGGAAAAAAATAGTCAAATAAATAATGGCTGAAAATTTTTAAAGTAACCATAAACACACACTAAAATTCAAGTACCTCAATCAATTTGAAGATTAAAAGAGTGAAAGCAGGGCCAGGGAGATAAGTTAGCATTGTAGGCACCTACCTGGCAAGTACAAGGTCCATTCCACAAAAAGAAAGAGAGAGAGAAAGAAAGAAAGAAAGAAAGAAAGAAAGAAAGAAAGAAAGAAAGAAAGAAAGAAAGAAAGAAAAGGATGAAAGAAAACAGCACTGAGGCCCAATGATACACAGCAAATCTTTTATCTGCAACCTGTCCTGGGAAGAGATGGGGTTGCCTTACTCACAAGATTGCATATTGTGTTTGAAGCAACCAAGCAGTGAGACAATGGAGCAAACTCTTAGAATACTGAAAGAAAAGAAAAAAGAAAAAAAAACTAATAATGTCACTTAAAAATTCTAAACCCAAATAAAATGTTGTTAAAAGCCAAAGGTAACAGGAAGGTGTACTAGGTTGGCACATAAAGAATCTCTACCAACAGACCTTCACTACAAGAAATGCAAAACTAAGTCCTCCAAGGACAGGAAATTTTGTGCCAAATAGAAACTTAGATGTAGATAGCATATTGGTGACAATACATGCACAGGCCAATATTTATATATTGCTTTTATTACTTGCATCTCTTTTAAGAATTTGAATATCTTGGCAAAATAATAACATGTAAAACAATGGTGTATGAGAACAATAGTATGACTACCAGAAAAATGGAAATGCATGATAGTGATACATATGCCATATATACTAAAGTTTCTAACATCATCGAGAAATGCTTAATCATCCTTTTCATCAACAGGGCCAGCACTTTCACTTCTGCTTGGGCTTCTAGAAGTATGCACCGTCTCCTGCCCCTTAGATATGACACAAGAAACACTCCAGTTTACAAAACTGCACAATCTTAACCTGATAAAATTTCAAAACTTCCCTTCCAAAAAACTAGAAAATATAAATGTAAGCATATTGGTGGAGATATTACTATAGCTAATATCTGGTAAAAGCTTCTTATTCTCAAACATCTAAAGACAATAATAAAATTATAATTATAATTAAGAATTTAGGGCTGGGTGTGGTGGTACACACCTGTAATCCCAGCACTTGGGAGGCTGAGGTAGGAGGATTAGAGTGAGTTCAAGACCAGCCTGGGCTACAGAAGTGAGCTCAAGGCCAGCTTGAACTGCAAAGTGAGACCCTATGTCAAAAAGACAAAAAAAAAAAAAAAAAAAAAAAAAAAAAAAAAAAAAAAAAAAAAAAAAAAAAAAAAAAAAAAAAAAAAAAAAAAAAAAAAAAAGAAAAGAAAAGAACTTAGGTAAACAAGCTTTTTAATTAGGCACTATATAAGGATTAGTAAGAAATACATTAAAAAAGAAAAAAAAAATCACAAGCCAGGCAGGGGATAGACCTCAGCAGAATAAGTGCCTGCCTGCCAAATGCAAAGTCCTGAGATCAATCATTGGTACTGTGGGGAAAAAAAAAATCACAAGCCAGAATTAAGTAAATTAAAAGCAAAACCATAATTTGTACATAAATTATAATGATCAAAATTTAAAATGAAAGACCAGATTGATTGTTGGCCTAGAGATGGATAAATCAGAATTGTCATACAGTTTTGGGAGCATACGTTCTTGTAGTCTTCTCAGAAAAGTCACCAGATTCTTCAAAGTTCACCAATATCCTAGCCACTCCACACCTCATTACTTAGACAATGTAAATAAAGCCACATGTCCGTATAAAACTCAGCTATGTGTATGCACAATAGCGCCAGTGTACAGGCCTGGAGAAAATGTCCATTTGATAGATGTGCTACACGGCAGTAGTTCAAGCACTGGAGTACCACCAGCAGAGAAGAGGGCTGTAATGAATCAACATACACATGGAGTGAGACCATAGCTACTGTAGAATTCTATCTATATTAGTATGCACTCACTGCTAACACGTAATGACACGCACAGGACCTGTGACTACAGTCCTGTGACAGGACAAAAGGGCAGGAGCTGGAAAGCCCAAGGAGCACACAGGGAGCCAGGAAAGCCTCAGTGGTGATGAAGCCACTCCAGTCATGGTGACTTAGACACACTGCGAGTGCCTAGACAACGCTCAATGGCAGGGATGCTAGGGACGTGCTCTGACAGTGCATTCGACGGCTGTTATTATGTGATCAGCACTGAATGTAGGTGCCAAACTACGATGGCAACTGAGAACGTAATAGGATATTGTGCGAGTGCCATTGCATACAGGTTGTTAAGTGGCACGAGACTGCAGATATGAATGTGTGCATGAAACTTTGTAAATTGCACATTTTAAATGATTGAAAATTTATCATGCTAACAATTAACGCATTTTAATAAAGTTCAAACTATTTTTCAAAGCAAAGACTTTCCAATAAAAAGTGACTCAATTCATAATAATTTATGAGTTCATACTCTGCAGATACAACTTTGGAAGTTCACTTGTTAGATGAAAATTTCACATATATGGGGCAAAACCTCACAGAACTCAAGTGTAAAGACAAAAGTCTGAAATTATGGTCAAAACATATCACAGGTAATCTCAAACACCTATGTAATACACGAAAACCCCAAAAGAATGTAGAAAAATGTCTACGACTTGCATATTAACTGTTCATTTAATTACATGCAGGTCATACACTCACTTAAAAGACAGAGGGACTGACTTTTACTTGGTGGAATTAGAAACAGGATTCTCTAAAATTATGGAATCTGGGGCTGGTGAGATGGCTCAGTGGTCTAAAGTGCCTGCTTGGGCAAGCTTAGGCAACCGCAGGGACCACAGTTCAATCCCCTGCCCCACCGCCAGGGCAGACTGAGTTGGCCATAAATAAATAAATAAATAAATAAATAAATAAATAAATAAATAATATTAGGAAATCTGAAACATGGTGACTGCTGAAGTCGTTCTGTGTGTGCAGCCAGCCAGACCTCACGCAGGTCATTCCTCTGCAGCTATTCCGTTACCTAAAAGTTAGGATTAGCATGACAAAAAGAATGGTACTCCAGAACAAAGAGTATGCATTGAAATTAAAGTGCATTATTAGTTCATAAAAGCACCAAATTTTTTGAGGAAAGTTATATTGCAATTAGGATCTTGCACTAACCAGGCAAACAAAAATCTCAGCAGATGAGCAGTTTGGTGTGCTTTCTTAAGAGCAAGTGTAGAGTATGAAGCTGGGAAATTGAGGGGGCGTCATAAAGGTGTTTTCCATTTTTAGCATGCATTTTGCTTTAGGGTCACGAAGCCTACCCATACTGTTTTTTGATCATAGAATTGCACAGGACAAACAGAGGATGAATGCAAGATAAGTGCACATGACAAAGATTGGTCAGTACAACAGGTCTGAGAAACTACTGCATAGCGTGGTAGAACCCATTTTTCCAGCTCACTGTGAGAATTACCCAGATACCTCTGCTTAATGGATAGTTGGAAATAAAGCTGACACGTAATTTAGGTTTGTTCAAGTAAGGAAGGATTGGCATCTAAGCCTGCTCCCTGCAAAGCTTTTCAAACACGAATCTGTCTTCTAGCAGCTCCTAAATGAGATGGTGTGGTAGACACTCTTGTTAACAATGCCTCCCTCCACAGGATACCTAGAACATCAGGGGAAGGGGAGGGAAAGTGGCAGAGAAATATGCTGACCAGGTAGACCTAGGCACTTCTGCCAGAGGTGAAAAACATTTTAGCCAGAGGCTATGGAGAGAAAGAATTCCTGGAAATTGATGTGAAAGTTCCTTGGAAGATGATATAGAAAATTAACCCTGAGTCTAGACATGAGTCCTGTGTGTGTCAAAACCCAAGGCTTCTATGCATTTTACCATCAGAAAGTGATGCCTGTCTACACGTTGATTCATAAAGGCTTAAAGTGAGCGCAAATTCTTAACAATATCCTCAACAAATACTACACAATATACCAGTCACTGAGTCTCTGTAATACAATCAAGGAGATTTATCAGTCCACCTTGGAAAATAAGAGGAGAAATCCCTCCCATATTCTATTTATAGGTGTTTTCAAAAGCCAAGATATTTAAGCAGCTTGGCTGGCAGGCATCTATTGAGCATCTACTTTCTTCCAGACTGCTTGCTTGAAGTAAAGAGGAGTTTACAGCCAAAGTAGCATGACTGTTACTGGCTCCCAGCCTTAGTAGGCAACAGTGTGATAGAGATCCTAAAACAATGAGGCCACATCAACAGAAAGCTAACAACTCTAATGAATTAGAGTAGGAATCAGAATAACCCGCTGTTGTTTCCTGGGCACATACTCAGGGCTGGAAACTATTCCCACACTTTACATTAAGCCATTCTATCCCCATAGCAACCTATGTTGTTTTATTAGCGTATGTTCACAGCATGTAATATCGAGGGTCATGTGTGGGACTTGACATGCACGTGTAACCGAGCTTGACCATTTACAGGCTGTTTAACTCTTTCTCCTGTGACTTGTTAACAATGCCTCCCACTGCAGGACCCCTAGAACATCAGGGAAAGGGGAGGGAGGGAAAGACAGCAGACCTGTCTAAAAGGTCTGTCTTCTTAATCCCTACCATCTCACCCCTTGTCCTTTATTTTGCTTACTTATATTTTGAATTTCTCATATAGGAGAAATCAGGTAATATTCAAGTAATTTCTGTATTGGATTTGTTTCATTTACCATTGTGAACTCAAATTCCGTCCATATTTTTTAAATGATATGATTTTATTCTTCTACATGATTGGATAATATTCCATTGCACGTAAGTATCTTGAAAGATGACGGAGAAGTTAGTTTGGGTTTAGAGGTGAGTCCTGTGTATATCAGAACCCACCTTTTCTATGTATTTAGAAAGTGAGATCTATCCACCATTTTTATGGATTAAGGCTTAAGATGAGTATCACTTTATCACTCATCTGTTGATGGACATCTAGGCTCTTTACAGAGCTTAGCCATTGTGTAGTGTACTGCTACAAACATGGGCATATAGACCTCACTGTGCCAAGGTGTCCTCAGTGCTGCATACTGTACCCACTACCACAGCAAAGTTTGGAGGAAGGTAACAGTTTCAGGCTCACTTCACAGATGCAGAAGATGAGGCACAGGGCCAGCGTGTAGCTTGCCTGAGAACAGCACAAGGAGACCAGAGAGCTGGTATCAAAATCCTGCACCTGGTCCTTGTCCTCCCTCAGCCCTGCCTAGAGGAAGGATCCTGCATCCTCAGACCACAAGAGAAACAATCTGAGAGCCATCAGTAGGTGACAGGAGAGTGACTGATTTGATGGGTTTAGGAAGAAAAGTAATACAGAGTGCATAACCTAAAAATGGTGGCAATATCTTCTTCAGATGCTTTGGAAGTTGCGATGGAAAGAGAGTAGTCGTATTCAATGCTGCTTCAGAAGACAGAATTAGGGCAAATATGAAGAGTGGCATTGAGACTGAACAGAAAGAAGGACAGTGACTGTTATCTCTTTGGTTGCTGCTGGATTCCTGATGTCTCCAACAAAGTTTGTCACGGAGTGGATCCTAGCCAATGAAGCTCAGTAAGGACGGAGACATTCCCATCACTCTTCATTGTCTGGAGAGAGAAAGAGCCAACTCTCTCTCACACATAGTAATGAGCTTCCCAGTCTGAAAGCAATCAAAAAGAGATCAGGCAGAGACCTGGTGCTGTGCAGGCTCTAATTGCAGACTTGCTTTGAAAAAAATAATTGCTCAAAGATGCAAAGCAAATAACATGAGCAAAAAGTGGAAGTCCATTACCATGTGAAATATTTAGGACCTTTTGCTCCCTGTCTGTTCCTCATGCACACAGAAATATGTATACATGTGTACATGCATGTACACATGCACATGCTTATACCTGGGCAGGCACACAGGCTCTGTGCTTCTGCCCTCCCCAGTGGCTGGGTCATGTGTAATTTGTAAGCAAGGTGGAGGCAGGAGGGAAAAAAGCAAATTGTTTCTTATCAAGCTGCTCATGGAAAATAGACAGACCTTGCTTATTAGAGTAAAAGTTTAAAAATATGGAAATCTGTAGCAGTTGAAAGTTTGAGAATGTTGTGATACCTCTTAAAGCAAACTGTGAGATGCAGGGCTGTAGACGAGCCAAGCTTGCTTTGAAGGGAGTGAGAGCTACTCAGATCTGGGAGACAATCTGCATTTAATTATGTATTCAATTTTCAGGATTTTTATCTCACTTTTTGTGTGTTCCACAATTTTTCTTTAAATCTATTTACATAGGCACAGTGTGGTAACTTAGTACGCAATCCAGCTGTTTGTTTGGATGGATTTTGAGGGTGCAGAGCGGGAGGAAGGAGGGGAGTAGGGAGCAGGTTGGGAAACACAGCCCCCCCCTTGGGCTTCTGCCTCTTCTCATGAGCCCCTCACTCCACGGCCTGCCTTCCTTTGTTTATACTGAAGTCTTGGTTCCCAGCATTGGCAGAATTTCTGTATTTTTATTTTTATGAAGAATGTAAAATGCTTGGAAAGACCCTCCTCCACATTCTGACTCAGGTAGCCACTGAATTTTTGATCTCTAGAAACCTTTGTGCTTTTACCTCTGTCCTGTGTGTTTTGTTCTAGGCATTTGAAAAGTGCATTTGACTGTGTTTCCCAATTCTTAAATCCAAAATTATGAACTTGCTCTGTAGAGAATGCTGATATCCCCATGTGTGGATGCATATACACAAATGTATGTGTGAAGTTTAAATTTTGTGCTTCAGTGTTGAAAGCATTTTTAAAATTCTGCGACTTTAGTGATTCAAGATGACTCCTACTGTCATTTCCACAGGAGATTAATTTAAGTAAATTTTTAATTAAGTCTTGTCTGTCACTTAATGAGGGGAGCACATACAACAAGATCATTACAAGAAAACAACAAAGCCTTCGATCCCCATCAACATTTCTCTGAATTGTGCCAATGCAGTTAAAGAAATTGGCATCCCTGATCAATTGAAAGGCAGAGAACTTTAAAAAATGAGCTCTTTTAAGATCACCTTCTGAAGGGCAGCAGCACTTCTTAAAGAGATGCGTTCCTGCTTTTTGGTGTACTATGGTGTGACAGAGTCAAAGGGAGGCGCAACTGTGTGGCCCCTGGAATCAGATGTTGAGCTCCTAACCCCTTAGTGGCTCAGAGTCACTGTGTTTGGAGGTCGGGCCTTTTAAAGAGTAAGGAAGATGATAAGGGAGGTGTGTTGGTTGCGATGGCAACCCAGTGTGACTGGCGCTCGTGTGTGAGGAGGGAGTTGGGACACAGCTGATCACAGAAGAATCAAGAAAACACAAAGATAGTCATCTACAAGCCAGGGACACAGGCCCTAGGAGAAGCATCCTCCCAACACCGTGATCTCAGACTTGCAGCATTTCAAAATTTACATTTTTGTTGTTTCTTCAGATAAAAGAGATTGGACATGAACACATGCACTTGTGCGTCCTCAGAACACCCAATGCACACTGTTTTAATCTATAGACTCACTCATAATTGTCTCAGTCACTCTTCTCTTGTTGCTGGGACAAATATCTGACTGTTATGGTTTGTGTATAGGTGTGCCCCCAAAGTCTCATGCAGTCATGGGGTGGTTTCTGGAATGTGTAATTGATTATTGTGAGAATGGATGCTGCCCCTCCCCTGGGGCAGGTGATTAGCATTTTAATGTAAGAAAAGAGGAGAAGTTAGCTGCTTGAACAGCTAGCTCTCCCTTCCTCTTGCTCTTGCCAGCCACCATGAAAGGTTGTTTTCTGTCATGTGCCTCTCTGCCTTGAAGCCAGCTGAATATGGATTGAAACCTCCAGTAACTGTGAGCTAAATAAACCTTTACTTCCCTCATTTTGAGTGTCGGGTATTTGTCTAAGCAACCAAGAGGAGAGTAACTAAGACACCGACACTCAAAATGAGGGAAGGCAAGGTTGTTTGGCTCACGGTTTGTGGAGGTGTCAGTGCATACTCAGCTGGCTCCAAGGCACAGCTGCAAGTGTCAGAGAGCAATCTTTCCTGGGCAGGCAAAACGCAGAGAGCAAGGGGCACTGGTAGCAGCTCAGGCAGCCAGCTAGCCTCTCTCCCCTCCTTACATTGCAATGCAAATTACCTGTGCCAGGGCAGGCACAGTATCCACACCCACAGTAATCAATCAAACTCTGGAAGTCCTCTCCGCCCCATGGCTGCACAAGGCTTTGTGGGGATGACTAGACACAGGCCATAACAATAATACAAGAAGAAATTAGATCTAAGAATGGAATTTCCCTATGCTTGCTCACTTAATGAAGCTTCATTTGATTTCAAGCTCTGGGGACACCTCTATTCTGGGTACTGCTTTGCCTACACATGTGCATTTTTATTATGCGTAACTTTATTCAAAATACCTCCGATGTATCTGCGTTTGTCAAACATGGCTCAGAAGGAAGACCAGCTCCATTATCACCTGTTTATCAAAGGTCTCCTAGCCTCCCTGACAGGAAACAATCTTCTTTGGGTATTTTAACAAACCATACCGATTGAGTTCTAAGACTGGAGTATGTAGAGCATACAAAGCAAGAGCAAAAATGAAATGAAAGGTGTGCTTCCTCTGGAGTGAAAGTCCTCATAACTTAGCTTGGATATGAATTCTGATGCATGTCAGGGCCTGAGCACAGACAGCAGGAGCTGTGTGGAGACCTTGGTTCTGTCTGTGGACGTCGGGGGCATCATAGGATGCCTTCAGATCCCAGCACAAGGACATGTGGGGGGGCGGCTGCCAATCAGCTCCAAGCGTGGAAAACACCCCAGAGGAAGCCCTGCGGCTGTGGGACGGAGTGATGTTTGCGGCCAGGCCTTTGGCGAGCCCTTTCTGTCTGCCCCACTGCAGTGTTCCAGGGAGAGCCACACTGCGTGTGCCCGCCGCTCCCCCGAGCTCTCCCATGGAAATGAAGACGTATCCGCAGGTCATTTCAGGGAGGCAGAACTTGAAATGAAATTGCGGCTGAAAGAAAACTTTCAAGTCTCACTGAGGACAGCATGAAATAGGCTGTGGCAATACAGGTTGGAACAAGCCTCTGCTCCCCCACAGGCTTGAAGTGGGAACAAAAGGCTTCCCAGTCTGAGGACAGAATTACACTCCTGCTCAGTCACCAGCGCAGACAGATCAGCAGGAGCCCGAAAGCCAGGACTGCCCCGTTGATAGGCGCCACCCTCGGGGAAGCCTGGGCCAGGGGCCACTCCATGTCCTCTGCCGTGAGGCCTGCAGTACAGAT
The DNA here is from genome assembly GCA_004027915.1 of Capromys pilorides. Classification (NCBI taxonomy): domain Eukaryota; kingdom Metazoa; phylum Chordata; class Mammalia; order Rodentia; family Capromyidae; genus Capromys; species Capromys pilorides. The sequence goes on from PVKN010037003.1 coordinate 9,846, forward strand.
GGTCCCTGGGATGGAGCTTGACGTGAAGAGAACAAGGAACCTCAGGGAGGAGCTAAGTGAGTGCGGCTCCTTGAGCTGGTAAGAGAGGCCTACTTCGAGGAGCCTGTTTTCTCACTGGTAAGAAGACACAGGGAAAATTCCACAAGCAAGGCAGGGTGTTGAAATCAGGGTAGGACCAGTGAACGAGATCAGACCATGCTGTTTAGAAACGCATTACAATTGCTAAAGCATGAGAGTGGCCTCCACGCACATAGACTGACTGGTGGGTAAAGAGAACAAGGAGCTTCTCCCCAGTGGAGCGCTACTCAACCAGAAAGAAGAATGTATTTGAGGAAAAGGAAGGGTCTTGAGACCACAATACTAAGAAAAGTAAATCAGGTACAGAAGATTGAGTGTTATGTGACTCCTCTAATATGAGAGAACCGCAATGTAAATAGTTTAAAGAAGGAAACAAAAGCTGTAGGGAACAGGAAGGCAGACTGTGGCCATGGGCAGGAACCTAGGAAAGGAGGAAGGAGGGAGGGAAGGTGGCAGGAGCCAGGGTCCAGTGTGCCGATGCTGCAAGACACCTGGGGTGATTATCTATCACAGACATGTGCTAGGGATTTAAAAGAAAGGTAATGCTACATCATGAAGGAAAGACGCGTCTGTGCCTGGAACCTAGTAGGAGCCAAGCAGCTGAGGTTAGTTTTCCCCCTCTCTTGCTGTTCACTGTCACTCCTCCTTTTAGAGAATTTTCAATTGGAATTCCTAAGCTCCAAGCCTTTTGGCAATACAGGAGGTAGAACTGTGGATGGGAAGATGGGCTGCACTGTGTCCCAAGACTTTCCCATAGGGAGGGGGTCGGAGGGGGGCTTCCGGCATCCGCATCCTAGACTCTTGAGTGCTCACAAAGGACTCTGCTAGCCTCTCCCTATCTGAGCAACAAGTAACTCTGGATTCCAGGTTTTCCTTCTACAAAAGAAACCATTTACCCACCCAGCATTCAAACAGGAGCATCCTTCCAAAATGCACCCTCATGCCTAGGAATCACACCAAAATGCATTCTCTTTATTTCTCATGTGGTGCTCTATAAAGACCCACACAAAGGAGTTCCTTTGGTCGTAATGGACCAATAACAACAACAGCTGCAGTTTAGCTATGGCTAGCTATGTCCCAAGTACCCTATCAGGATCTCTCAACACCCCTTGGCATCCCACTTTAAAACCATGTACATCACTTATTGCTTCTCTAATGTTGTTTATTGAAACACAAAGACGATAGATAGATAGATAGATAGATAGATAGATAGATAGATAGATAGATAGATAGATAGACAGACAGACAGACAGACAGACAGACAGACAGACAGACAGACAGATTTAACCTAGTTCGGAATTTGACAGCGTTCACAGTTTATCTTCAAAATCTAGGCTCTGATCTTTATTTTCAAAACAGATACATACAAATGCTGATACATAGCAAAAAAATAAGC
>PVKN010037004.1:0-11323 GCA_004027915.1 Capromys pilorides
GAAAGGGGAGGGGAGGGGAGGGGAAGAGAGGGCAGAGGAGGAGGAGGGAGGAAGGGAGGAGAGGGGGGAGGAGAGGGGGGAGGGAAGGATGAGGGGAGGGCAGGGGAGGGCAGAGGAGGGGAGAGGAGCGGAGAGGAGGGTAGGGGAGAGGGGAGGAGGGAGAGGAGAGGAAAGATATATACCCAAAGTCTATATTTCAAACAAATCTTCAGGCATTCAGGAGTGTTTCTAAACCTTACCCACACTGACATTTGAGAACCCAAGATATTTCCAGGTCATACTTTTCCCAGAAGACTCAGGATCTGGGACCCAAGATGATATTTAAGCTTCTCTCTTCTCCATGAGAAACAGGGAATTGGAAATCAAAATGGCTTAAGTCCTAGCTTTGTTACCTTGAACCCAAGAACTTTCTCACTGAAGCTGTTTCTTCATTTATACAATGAAGATGGATGAGCCAGAGGTACAGTGCAATGGTAGAGCATTTGCCTGGCAACCAATAAGGGCCTAGGTTCTACCTTCAGCACCATCAAAAAGGGAAGCGGGATGACAATTCTTTTCAAACTAAATCAAGAGCAAAACAGTGTATGGCTTAGGATGGGAATTTAATACACACTGCTGCCAATTCTCTCCCACAGCTACCCAGAAGGAGAAAAAAGGTCAGGTACATTAATTCTACTGTGGTACTCTATCCATTTACCTATTATCTACTGACCTAATCCCCAGTTTCCCAATAATGGGCATACCTCACCTGAAGGGAGCACCAACTTACCTTCTTACAGCCTTTGGAACCTTTACCTGACTTTTTAATTTCTACAAAAAAAAAAAGAAAAAGAAAGAAAGAAAAGAAAAACAAAAAGAGAAAAAAGCCATTACTCACCTGCCCAACATTTACTTATACCTTAATCAAAGCCAGGTTATACTAGAAAATTAAGAAGGCTCAGATACCATGGCTGTCTAGATTCAGCACAAGACAGAGACAAAAATATCAGTCAAAGTAACAGATATAGTTTTTATAGACATACGTCAATACAAAATCAAATAATTCTTGAATTGAGCTTAGTGGAACATGCCTATAATCCTAGCTCTCTGCAGGCTAAGGCAGGAGGACTGCTATGAGTTCATGGCCACCCAAGGCTACACAGTGAGTTTGAGGCCAGACTAAACTAAATAGTAAGGCCTTGTCCCCCCAAAATTAAAAAAAAAAAATCAAATAATTCTTAAGGGTACTCTGCAGAATAATCTGAATATGTGCTTAAAACCTCCCCCTAGTAGGAAGTCCTTAACTTTCTATTTGGGACCCCTCACTAATTTCAGGGTCATGATATGTGAGAGCTGGCAGCATGGGAGATGCCATGAGGAATCCCAGCAGACAAAGTCGGGGTAGATTGTCCTCTGCATGTACAGAACATTGTTGCTGCTGCCGCCACAGGGACTTAACTACTCAATTAAACTGCTGCCATCCTTGGATCCTGGCTGGAAAGAACTGACAGTTTTCTAATCATGCCTTAACAAAGCCCAGGAACTTAAAAGGACTCTCCCCATGTCAAAGAGAAGTCCTATCTGTCAGCCTCTTCACAGCTAATCTCCTGAGGAAAAATGTCTTTCCTTAATTTTTAGCACATTCAAGAGTACAAAAGGATTTCCAATAGAGGAAGGAGACTCTGAAAAAATAGGACGTATACAAATATATAAACAACTCAAGAATACCACACAAAGAACACTGACATATAGTGGATATCACTGAAGCATGACCCTCAGTTGCTCATATGTCCATACCATACTTTTCTAATAAAAATATGTACTTCAGTTAACAGTAGCTGGCTGTGCATCTCAGTACCTATGCTGGGGAACACCAGAAATAATCTTTATGTCTATCCACTTGAAAGGACTAACAGTAAGGTATATACACATGTATCAAAGTGTAAACTGGTGAGATTAAGCCACAGTAAGTATCAGGTTACATTGCTGTGTATTGCTATCTTATATTAAATGTTTTTTTGGGTTGAGGAAATAGCTCAGTGGTCTAAACACCTGCTTGGCAAGTGCAAGGACTTGGGTTCGATCCCTGGTACCACATGACATGCTGGTCCCAGAACGTGGGGTGTGTAGTACCACCCCCAAACCAGGAATGGTGGTACATGCCTATAATCCCAGCACTGGGGAAGCTGACAGAGGAGGATTACTATGAGTCTGAGCTACGTAGCAAAACCTTGTACCAAATAAACAAAAGATTAAAAGTAAAAAGTAAAATAAATGTTCTTTTGACCTTTTCTTATAGAATTAGTAATGTTGCATGAAAATAAACTTTTACTACTTTGGGAAGAGGTCAAAAGGTGGCTCAGCTACCAATGACTTGGATCACATAAACCAATGAAGTTAGCGATTAAGGACAGAAAAGGACAATGCAGACATTGACTCAGATGAGAAAAAAAAACATAATGTAAATGAATATATGACTAGTCATAATGTCATAAAATGGTTGTGTATACTTGAACAATCCAATTTTAGAACTAGGCCAGAACATATTATTAGATTCTTGTCAGGGTTGAAACCTACTGAGAAGAATGCCAACACCACAATTATTGGAAATTGATTGCAATGGGCAATATATCATAAGATGTTTTGAAATACACTAACAACGAAACACAAAACCTATATACATCAATAGGAATACTCAAAAGTAAATTTATCATGATACTTTTTTTTTGTCTTTTTGAGACAGGGTCTCGCTATGCAGTTTAGGCTGGCCTTGAGCTCACTTTTGTAGTCCAGGCTGGTCTTGAATTCACATTAATCCTCCTGCCTCAGCCTGCCAAGTGCTGGGATTACAAGCATGTGCCACCATGCCCGGCCCTATCATGATAGTTTATTATCTAAACTAAAAGTATTCACATCAGGGCTTTATCATTCTAATCACCAGACTATAAAGGATTTACAAAGAAGTGACAGACGTGGCTTTGAGATTTTTTTAAAAAAACAATAATGTTCCAGAGGTTTGTTTTCTTTCAAAATTGCCTATCTTTTGAAAACAAAAAAAACTCGCCAAGAAAGAAAAAATATCTGACAATTTGGTGGGTATTAGCTTATTTGTTGAAGATTTGTTTTAAACTGGCAAGCAATTTATACACCATCCAGACACATGACAATTGATGAACAATTTGCATTATTTCATGGTTGTTGAAGCTTTCAGCAATATATGACAAGTAAACCTTCCAAGTATCATATTGGCCACCAAGTTGCTCTTCCTGCAATAATACACACATGATTTTTTCAACACTTGCTGCACCTATTTCAAAAAGTAAACCAAATTTTACACTGAACAGTTGGTTCACTACTTACCCACTGATGTTACATTTGTTAAAAAAATAACAGTTAAAAAAATACCTGTTAACTATCACAGGAACTATTCAAACAACAAAGCTCAGATTCCTGAAAAGGTGTTTCAAGTTCACAATATAGACACGTATAGTACAATCTTTGGATTTCAAGCTACTCTTAAACTGTGTAACCCCAGGCTGGCCTCAAATTTGCAGCAATTCTTCCTCTATCTTTCAAGTGCTGGGATTTCAGATGTGTGCCACCACACCCAATCTAACTTATTAACTACATTTAAAAACCTTATTTTAATACATGTTTTAAAGTAGACTTAATTGAACTTCCAGAAAGACAGAGAAGCACTAAGCAGCAGAGAAATAGCCCCACCGCAATTTGGTGTCCATTTGTTGAAATAGTAACGGTAGAAAAACTACAAGGAAGGGCAGAGGAAAATGGGCCTCTGAGACTCTGGAAAGATCCAAAATGAGAATTGAAGCCCAAAGAGAGGGGCTTTAATAAAGAAAAGTAAAAAAGGAGGCAGTAAGCAGCACTTTGTTCCTGACTTCTGACTCACTGCTTGGGAGGGGTGACTTGACTCCGCAGACACACAATGAGTACTAGCAAGCCCAGAGGCCTCCAAGGAGAAATACACCAGTGGAATGTAGCAGTGAACACAAGACTGCAGTGGAGATGCAAAAAAAAAAAAATCAAGTTTTATCATGTACAGATACAGACTCCCTACAATGAATGTGATCACTATGTATACTTAAAATGTACCAATAAACTTACTTTTTTTAAAAAAGCTCTGTGAATAAGGAAAGAGGGCTGAAAGGGAAGAGTGGAGAATGGGTGAAAAGCAGCAGCAAGATATGTCATGTACAGGTACATCTCCCTATGATGAATGTGATCATTACATATAATTAAAATGTACCAATAAATAAAATGAAAAAAATATTCTTTGGGAGACAGAGTTTTGCTATGTAGCCCAGGCTGGCCTCAAACTCACAGCAACCTTGCTGTGTGAAAACTGCCTTAGGTGTGAAAAAGATTATTTTTGTGGTTGTTTTATGTATTTGTATTTTCATTGTAGTTCACATAACAATTTATTGCTATTTTTTAGCAGGTAAATAGTTCATATTGAAAATGTTCACATTCATACTAAGCACTCATTACATATTTGATATTTTATTTTATTGATATTTCATTTCCAGTTAAGTGGACATTGAATAATAGAATGCTCCTAACAAGAAAGAGAAAGACAAAACAGATGACAAGTATGGCCTGCCAAACAGGAAAGGAAACTAAGCACATGTGCTGTCAGTGTGAGACTTGTGTATGGAACATGCTATTGTCAAGTGTGATAACTGAAGTAAAAATTATTTCTGTGGCACAGTTTTGTTTGTATTTTCATTGTGTTTCATGTAGATTTTATTTCTGCTATTATTTTTCAGAATTTGCATGCAGACAAACCATTGATATTGAAAATGCTGATGTTTATTCTATACTATTCTTTTTTTTTTTTTTCTTTTTTTCAGTACCAGAGATTGAACTCAGGACCTTGTGATTGTCAGGCAGGCACTTATTCCACTGAGCTATCTCCCCAGCCCAATTCTAAACATTCAGTACATACTAAAAACTTAAAAGGATGCAACTAGAGACCATACTCTTTAAGTGAAATAAATCAGACCCGCATGTGCAAACATTGTATTGTCTCCTTAGAGTGAGAACCTGAAAGAGAAAATGGAATTCGAAGGGCACAATAGATTGTAGGAAAAGGGAATGAACTTATTCAAAAGGAAAGAGTTCCTGAGCTGAGGAGGAGAGCAAAGGGAATGGGGGAAAGAGGTCTATGTATACCTGTAAGCAGGATGGTTTGGACAACTGTACTGTGCATTTCTACTGATCTATGGAAAGAAGTGAATGCTTTAATTTGTTTCATCTCCTTTTTTCAATTTGTACTTTTTTTCTTCTTAATATCTTATACATTTCTTTTGTCTTCCAATTTTGCATGCATTTATCTGATAATATGAATAACAGGTAGGAAGACAACACTGTGTTACAACAAATACTATGAAATTCATATTACTTTAAGTGAAATTCTGTATCATTTGTAATTTTTTGTTTTAATTCTAATTTGTACTTTCTTTGAAAAATAAAAGTTAATATTTTACTGATATTTTATTTTTCTGATCAGTACATCATTTAATATAATAAAACTCATAAAATTGCATTTAATAATTTATAAATAGAAATACTGCTATAATAAGCTGGGCATAGTAGTACATGCCTATAATCCCAGCGCTCAGGAAGCTGAGCCAGGAGGATCATTGTGAGTTCCAGACCAGCCTGGGCTACAAAATGAGCTCAACACCAGCCTGACTTGCATAGTGAGACCCTGTCTCAGAAAAATGGAAAAAAATACTCCTATAACATAAATGTTGGCGTTACACAGCCCCATAATGAATCTTTTCTGAAAATCTGCTATGATGCCCCTGTGGTACAGCAAACAGCACTTAAACACTATTGCAAACCTTAAGGAAATTCAAGAGATATTTCAAAGAAACTATGTGAGAAAATAAATTTCCCAAAACTTAAAGACTATTCTCATTTCTATAGTCTATTACTAGAGAAGTTTTCCTGAATTTGCACAGCATAGTGTTAGAGGAAAGACTCGAATATCTTTAAATAAAAATATTCCAGGCATGGTGGAACACGCATGCAATTCCAGCATTCAGGAGACTGGAACAGGACATCACCACAAATTTGTGGCCATATAGTATGTTTAACATAACAAGACTTTGTCTCAAAAATAAACAATGAGGATAGCAAGACCCTATCTAAAAAGACAAAAAAATAAAAATAAAAATAAACAATGGGGCTAGGGAGATAGCTCAAGGGCACAAGTGCCTGCCTGGCAAGTGCAAGGTCCTGAGTTCAATCCCAGGTTCCACAAAAAATAAATAAGTAAATAAACAATGAAAGTTGGTCAAAATAGAAGACAACTTGAGGCTTCATATTGGACAGCACATACAGCATAAAGATTAACAAGGGTGCCACTTGTGGTGGCTCATGCTTATAATCTCAGCACTCAGGAGATTGAGAAAGGAAGATCACCTTGAGTTCAAGGCCAGCCTGATCTACATAGTGAGTTCAAGATCAGGCTGAACTACATGGTAAGACCCTGTCCCAAAAAAACAAAAATTATCAAGGGGTGTTGTTGGGCATGGTGGCACATGCCTATAATCCCAGCACTTGGGAGACTGAGGCAGGAAGAATGCCATGAGTTTGAGTCTAGCTAGAAGTACTTAGTGAGAACGTATGTCAAAAAAAGTTGTTACAAAATGTGGTGGGCGGGGAGTATAAGTCAGTGGCACAGCACTGCCTATTAAGTATAAGGTCCTGAGTTCGATTGCTAGTACCAAAAAAATAAAAGGTAGGTGTGTAGCTTGGTAGTAGAGCAAAGTGTGTAACACACTGGGTTGAATCCCCTGCACAGTGGAAGAAAAACAATTGACAAGAAAAGATCCTGGAGGGCCAGTGAGATAGCTCAAGAGGTCTAAAGCACCTACTTAGGCAAGCTTGGGTAAGTATAGGGACCACAGTTCAATCCCCAGCACCACATACTGTGCCAAGCCACCCACAAAAAGAAAAGACCCAAAAGAGGTGTGGTGGTGCACACCTGTAATTCAGGCAGTTGGGAGCCTGAGGCAGGAAGAGTCACTGTATTCAAGCCCAACCTAGGTTACATAGTGAGTTCAGGGCCAGTCTGAACTACATAGTGAGACTATGTCTCAAATACATACATACATAATTAAACCAGAGTATAGATTTCAACATAAAGGAAATACATAATAATATGCAGAATATCTGTTAAAACTGACCAATAACTCTAAAAAAGACAGCTAGTGATGGAACCAAAAAGCATTTCATAAAAAACAGATCAGAACTAAAATACCAACTACAACAAAGAATTGAGCAATGGGGATCAGGAAAGCAAGTTTAAAAGCATGCTAAAGGTTTCACTTTGTCAGAGTAGGATGAAAACAGCTGTTTAACATTGGCAATACGATAGAGAAGTATAAATTTAATTATGTTTGATATAAATATGAATAACTTGAATTACTGATAGAGTATCATTTAAAAATTCTATTAGGTTTAGCAAAAAATAGGGGAAACAAAACATAAGATAGTAGAAGTTCACCTGACATAATAGTTATAATGAATGTGACTATGTCTATTATGAAAAACATACATTTTGGGTGCAATGGGCCAAGCCTACAATCCCAGCTACTCTGGAGGCTTAAGATGGAGGATCCACCTGGGCCGTGGTGATGTACACCTGTAATCCTAGCATTTGGGAGGCTGAGGCAGGAGGATTGGCACAAGTTCAAGACCAGCCTGGGCTACAAATGTGAGCTCAAGGCTCAAGGCCAGCCTAAACTGTATAGCAAGACCCTGTCCCAAAAATACAAAAAAAAAAAAAAAAAAAAAAGATGGAGGATCCAAAGTTGGAGGCAAGCTGAGGCAGGAGGATCACAAATTATAGCCCTGCCTTCACAAAGGATGAGAAACAGGAGATGGCGCAGAAATCTACAGCAAAAAAAGACAAACTGTAGATTACACTCTGCCTTGGCTCCTGTGCCCACCGAGAGGGAATGTTAGATACCATCATTTCTCCTGGGGGACACTTCTTTTGGATTCTACCCACCCCCTTCTGCCTCACACTGTAAAAGGATGGGATTATGAGTCATAGGAATAAGTGGATTTTTTAGTTGAATTTTTTTAACATTCCTCATGGATGTAAATTTGTACTATTTAACTGAATATTCTTGGTATAAAATCTTGTCATGTGTATAAAAATAAAAAGACCCCAAATTAAAAAAATAAATAAAGCTCTGCCTGGACAATTCAGAGACTTAATAAGAATCTGTTTCAAAAGACAGGGCTTGGGACATACCTAACTACAGGGCCTATGGCCTGAGAATATAGCTCAGCAACATAAGCGCCTGCCTAGCAAGTGCAAGGTCCTAAGTTCGATTCCTACTACTGCAGATACAAAAAAAAACAAGGACCAGGCTGCATAGTGACTTAAGATCCTATCTATCTCAAAAAAACAAAAATGAGCCTAGGAGATGTAACTCAGTAGTGAGGTAACTCAGAATTCAATTCCCAGTAATTCCCCTACACACACGCGCGCACGCGCACACACGCACACACAGACACACACACACACCCCACAATACAGTTTCCAAGTGTATTTTTCTTTAAAGTACCCATCCATTTTGGCAACAAAAAAGAATGAAAAAAAAAAAAAAAAAACCTTGGGGGTTGGAATGAACCAGGTCTAGTTATTTTACTCAGTGATTTCTGTGTAACTCCCCTGGTGAAAATGCCTGCACTCAGGAGCCTGTATTCATTCGTCCTTCAGCTACTTTTGAAAGCTTTCTCATCTATTTACAGCTGATAGATAAGCTTCTTATTTTAACTCAACAACTTTCTAGCTGTATAACCTTGAACTTTGGTTTTTGTGTGGTTTGGGAAGGTTGTTTTGTTGTAGTATTGGACTTTTTTTTTTGGGGGGGGGGGCTAGCTCAGGCTGTCTTAATGGTGGGGCTGGGGATCAAACTGCCATCCCTTGTGCCTCACAGAATTCCCACACAGGCGCTTTAACCACTGAGCTAACCTGAAAGCCCCCTGTAGTATTGGATATTGAACCCAGGGCCCCCACACTAAGCAACTCCTACAACTCTTTTTTTATTACTTTTTTGAGACAAGTTGTCACTAAATTGCTAAAATTGCTCAAACTGGACTCAAATTTGCAATCCTCTTGTTTCAGACTCCCAGAGTGCTAGGACTACAGGCACACCCCATCACACCCAGCTTTGTTTCTGATATGGGTTCTAGCTCTGTTTCCTAGGCTGTCCCAAACTCCTGGGTCAAATGATCCTTCTGCCTCAAGCCTCCTGAATAGCTGGGACTATAGTTATGCACTTCAGTACCAGCTAAAGATTTTTTTTTTAATTTCTTTGAGCCTTGATGGCTACATTTAACATCTAGGCCTAAAATCACATTCTCACATCAATATTCTAAAGCAGATCTTTCCATTCATCCAACTCACTTCCCACACCCTTACCTTCATATTTCCATGTATAGCACCACCACACTGACTTCACCTGCCCCATCCTCCCTCTACACTGGCACCAAACTTCCCATGAAGTCCTCTGAAACTCCCATGTGAGTGCCATCAGCATTCCCCAAGTTCTTCAGCCTCTCCTTGGGATCAGTTCCTCAATTTCTTACCTTCAGATTTGGATCTTCCAAAAGCAATGCTTTAGTTATAGGTCTCTCCAGGGGGCTGGGGATATAGCTCAGCAGTTCAGAGCTTAACCTGGCAAGCACAAGGTCAATTCCCAGCACCAAAAATAAAAAAGCCAGAGTTTCCATACTTAGAGGCTTCTCCAAAGACCTTGTTCTGGCTGGCATACAGTTACCTTGGTACTAGTAGGTATATAAAATATTCACCATTGTCAGACTTGAATACTTCTCTTTGTTATAAAAGCAAAGAAGAGGGGTGGATAAAATGTTCTATTTAAAGCCCTACCATGCTGCTATGTCTATTACCTTACAGTCACTTTTCTTCATTATTGAAACACCTGGCTCACAGCTTTACTTTCAGTCCAACTCTATGACTATCAGCACAAGTAACTTTGTTTTGGGTTTTGTTGTTGTTGTTGTTTTTAATTCATTTTAATGAGGAAAAAAAAGATAAAATAGCATGAAATGAAACAATTTCAAAACAGGTTAGTTAATAGGACAGTTACAACAATTAATACATTGCATATTGTTGTCTTCACAGTATTCACAGAAGATGTAGACATGATATCTTGTCTAAACAATATTAGTACAAACCTTTCTTCTCACTGAACTAAGAGAAAGTAGCTGCATATCTATCCTATCTAGTATATACGTATATATTTTTTCTTTTTTTTCCATAACAAAAAATGAGGATTTAGGATTCATTCATTCATTGGTTTATACTTTTACAGAGTTAGTAACATGTGACAGAAGGTCACCTAGCAACTAACAGCTGACTTTAACCAGATAAGATGTTTATCTGAGGGCTGAGGTAGCTTGTTTGCTTTAGGAACTGAGGCATAGTCCCGCCTACACACATTTGATCAATTTCCTAGCTTGTGGTGTCTTCCAACATATCCCCGTTTCTTTGCTTTGTTTTGTCAGGTTCCAGAACCTGTGGGAAACTCTCCCCAGTTTTTGATATCCTCACCTACATGGATCTCAATTCCATCTCAGCCACTCACTGAGAGGGAGTTGCTACACCTTTGGGTTATCACCTGGAACTGCTTGGAAGAGTAAAAGCAACCTTAGTCAAGCACGGTGCCACATGATGTAGCATGCCTGTAATTCCTATACTTAGGAGGCTAAGGCAGGAGTATCACCGGCAGTTTGAGGTCAGCTCAAACTACATAGTGAGTTCAAGGCCAGCCTGAACTACTTATTCGGCCCTTATCTCAAAACAACCAGACAAACGAATGCATGAATGAATGAATGCAGTCTTAGATACCTCTTGCTATTTTCAACTTCATCTATTTTCAACTGCCAAGAAACCTAAATCCTCTCGTTAGTTCCTGGTTCAGCTATTTCTTTTTCCCTGCCCAGCTAATACCTAACAGCCTTATAATTACAATTGCCCTCTTGCAAAAAGCCTCAATTCCTTCATATCCCCCCACCCCACCTTTACCTGTGCTTATTAATCAAGCCAGCAAGCAAGCTACTTCTATGAATTACCTGGCACCACCAACACTGATGACTACAAACTGTCAAAGTGATATAAAACACTTCCCCTTCAACTACTGAAAATCAGATATAGTGGTACATGCCTCCAGTCCCAGCATTCTGGGAGGCTGAAGCAGGAGGACTACAAATTTAAGAAAAACCCACACAACTTAGCAACATAGCAAGACCAGTCTCAGAATAAAAAAAAAAAAAA
>PVKN010037005.1:0-11325 GCA_004027915.1 Capromys pilorides
AATTTTAGCAGAAGATAAATGGTAATCAGAAAGTATCCATTTTACATGGAAATACAGTGTGGGGAAAACAGAACACAGGGTTCCCCTTCCTCCTGTCTCTCCCCTAATGCATCTATGCAGAGCCAATTGTTGATATTCACCCATAGTTGCACCACTTGTGGAACTGAATGGATTTGATCCTCTCTGTTGTAAAGCCACAACCTTAGGCTTTACTTCTTCTAGCTTTTATGTTTAATGTGATTTGGAATGGAACACTGTCAAGCCCAAGACAACATTATTTGCAAAATGTCTGCACAAGTAAAATGCTACTAAGATACCACAGAGTAAAGGGGAAAGGACAGGTGTGGAGCATACAGGCAGTGTCTGGGAGAGACTGATGCATGGTATTTCAGGGAGAGTAGGAATAAGCCAAATCCAGGGACATGAGAAAGAAAGCAGAGAAACAGAAAATAGCTTTGTTCCGAAATAAGTAGAACAGTCACACACAGATGGGCGTTCTTGGTCCAGAGGCACAACACTGACGATAGTTCGATAGCTATGGCCAGTAACCAGTAAGGTACCAGTGAGAAGTCAGCAGTGGTGATGCTTGGCTAAGATAAAGGGGACCTCTGTTTTTCCTTTTCTGCCAGCTTCTAGAGTCTGCCCACATCTTCCTCTTGTGTCCTGCTTCTTGCCAGAAATCCTATCATTCTAATCTCTCTGTTTCAGTCAAGGTTTTACTAGAGGAACAGATATGATACAAAGAACAGATACAACACAAGATGTGCCAGTCTCAGAGTCAGATGGGGAAGTGTGCTGAGAGCATCTGCACACTGCCCCCTGAATGGTTCAGTCCCCAGACTTTACACTCACTGCCGTGTTCCACCTCTAAGGGTCTCTACCGGTCTTTACCAGTCTCTACCAGTTTCTAACACACTCTAATTGTCAGGCTTGGTATCTGCAATAGAACACTGAAGAATCTGCTATGGCAAGCTGAAGGATCAAAGAGGCTAAAGAGTCTGTGCTGGAAGCCAGGAGATAAAGTCCAAGCTCACTGTGAAGACTGAAGTGAGACCGAAATTTGTCAAAGGAAGTGTAATGATGAATTCTTCCTCAACCCCTTTCTGTGCTGAGTTATTTTGGGGCAGGACCCTCATGCTTAACAGTGTGGAACAGCCAGGGAATGCAGCCAAATTGATACAATATATTAACCACCAGGCATCTAGCCAAGTTGACACAGTGTATGGACCACTAGACACTCCTTCTCCTGTCTTTTGTATGTTTCTTTCTTCTTTCTTCTGAGCTTACCTTTGATCACTGTGGTAACTCGGGAGAGTCTCCTGTCCCCAACATAATCTCAGAAGTGAAGTCCTCTTGCTGTACATGGTAACCTGGTCATGAAGTCCAGGAACTAAGACCTAAATATTTTTGAGGTTGAGTTTTTCTGCCTGTCATATATCTTTGACATATCTGGTGAGACCGCCCTGCCTGAAATCATCTACCTATTTCCTTTAGCCTTTTTCAATATCATCATTTTATAAACAATTCCATCACAAGCACAAAAGACAATCAACTTAGGAGAAGAAAAATATTAGATTCAGTTTTATTTTGGTGTTGTGCATGTTCATTCTGTTCTCAGTTCAACCTGGGTCTTCTCCTGCATCCTAGAGGAAAGGATGCTCTTGTCTTCACCTAGATGATGCGTGAGCTGTAAGGAAACCAAAGCCACCACTAATGGCAAAGAACTGGAGTCAAAAGCTCAACCAGTGAGAACCAGTATGAATCAGGAGCAAAATCTCAGGCACAAAATTTAAAGCAGCCATTTTAAGAGTACAGAATAAGATTCATGAGAAACTAGTTGACACTCAAATAGAGCAACAGCAGACAGATAGAAGCATGGTTAAAAAAGTAAAACAGAAACCCTCAAGCTATACAGTACATAAGGAAGAATTAAAATCAGGAAAGAGAGAATCTTGATTCTTGAGAATCAAGACTTAATGAGCTCAAATACATGCTACTCAGAAATGCATGGAGAAAGTAAGAAAAACAAAACCGAAGAAGAATGAATGAAACTTATGAGAAACCCAAGATAAATTTTAGAGAAGCAATTTGGGGGTCACTAAGATTCAAGAGAATGCCCCAAGGATGGAAAGACTATTGCAAAGATCTCCCCAGGCTGGAGAAATGCCTACAAAGAGAAAGGTCACAGAGGATTTGGCTGTGATGTTACTAGCGCTCCTCTAACACTCTCTTCTGCAAGGAGGATTCTGTGTGAGAATCAGCCAGCCCTGGATGAGACTTCAGAAGACGTGGGCCAAAGTAAATATCTCTGCCTTCAGCTGTTTCTCTCAAGTATTGGGTCATAGGGTAAAAAGGCAACAGATCTACTCACTGCAGATAAAAAACTATTTGGACAAATACTTTTGCCAACAATAAAACTGTTTAGAATGCTCTCATACTGTAAGCAGGTGAAAACCACTCACAACTTTCACAAGAATGCCGAAAGCACAATCAAAATTAATAATACATACATTCACATATTAAGAGATAAAGAAATTAGAAATACATAAAGTAGGACAGCAAAAATGCAGAGTAATGAGAGATATGTGGTGATAGTGTAGAGTTTTTTATTGTTAATTTTCTCTGTGTGTGTGTGTGTTGTTGTTGTTCTTAAGTTTAAGGCAATGTTAAAGTCTTAGTATATCAAAGTATCTTATTTTCAAGATTTTTATACCTTATTGCAACTGTAAAACAAAATTCATGATGCACAAACTAAACATACAAATCAAAGGAATCATATGGCACTACTACATAAGTCACAATTCCATGGAAACAGAATGTAAGAGTGAGAAGTGCAGGAAACACCATAAAATGAGAAAATAAGTTACAAAGCAAAGAATCCCTGCCAGTAGTGATCTCAAATGTGAGTGAGTCAAATTCTCCAAGTAAATATTTGTAGAGTAACTGAATGAATGAATTTTGACTAAAACACAAGACCTGACCGTTCCTCACCTGCAAGAAGTCCACTTCATTTGTAATGACAGGAATGTGCAAAAATGGAGGGATACTATTATATTGATCTTCAAACATACAGGGAATCCAAAAAAAGAAAGTAGCCAGTTTCATCAGCTAAAGACACCTAAATTAGACCAGAATAAAGTGGTCTTAGTGGGCACAGTACAGTCACAAAAGGACCAACTCCACCAAAGAAAATCACAGTCCTAGTAGACATGCAGCCCTGATGCCAGCACCCAGACACATGAAGGAGCTGCCAATAGACCTAAAGCTGCAAGGTAAGCGTTTCTCTGATCATCCTGTGAAATATTTTCAAGAATAGTTGATATACTGACCACAAAGCAAGTCTTCATAAATATGAAATAATTAAAATCATTCTCAAGTATCTTTTTCTGACCACAGTATCATCAATAACAAGAAAAGCTTTGAAACTATGTGACATGTGGAAATTGCACAACCTACTCTTGAATAATCAACGCACTGAGGAAGGAAATGAGAGGGAAATTTTTACAAACTCTTGAAATAAATTCAAACGGATATGAAAACCTCTAGGAGAGATCAAAAGAGGAACCAATAGGGAAGTTTATACCACTCAGTAACTACTTCAGAAAAGAAGGAAGGTCCTAAGTTCACAAGTGTCATTTGTGATCATGTGGATGAGAGCAGAGATCACTATGTCAAGTGAAACAAGACAAAAACAGTCTATGTACTGCCACTCAGGCGTGGAATGGAGGAAACCATGGCAGAGTAGCGGAGAACAGGATGGAGATTACGATAGCCCAGGAGGACAGTTCTGGAAGACAGGCTGGGAGAGCTTGAGAAGCAGATGCTAAACATACTGCGAGGAATGATAAAGCATTCTGGTGTGCAATTACAAGGTTCATAAATATAGACAAGAATTATGAACTTGGCTGAGAACAGGAGAATCTGTGTGAGTCCAATCTACATAGTGAGACCCTGTAGACTCTGTAGATTCTGTAGACCCTGTACGAAATACACACAAAAAAGAATTATGAACTTATATCCCAAATAGCAGAACAAAGGACTTGGAGTGTTTTGTAGTAAAGAAATGCTACCTGTTTCCTGAATCATATAGTGACTATTCTGCTAGAGAAATATGTCATCATTAGAGAGGGATAAGTGGATTCCTCCCATTCCTTCTTTGTCACTCTTCTTTCTCTTGCCTAAAGGCTCTAGATAAAATTTCAAGTACTGTTACTAGGTAGAATAAAAGGGTGAGTGTGGATACACATGTTTCATTCCTCATTTCAGAAGAGATATTTTCCTTTTCTCACCATTTTAATATGTTGACTAGGACACTGCTATGTACAGTGCTTATGGTAAGCTATGATCCTACCTGTTTTTATTTCATGGAGAAATGCTATATTTTGTTGGCAGCATTTTCTATCTATTCAAGAGATCAAGTGATTTTTCTCCTAGATTCCACTGATGTGCTGTGTTTCATTTGTTAATTTGCATATGTTGGACCATCTTTCCATTCCTGGAATGAAAGCAAACTGATTACGGTATATGCTTATATGTGTCATAGAAATCTATTTGCATTTTATTGACAATATTTGCATCTGTATTCATAAGGAATACGTGTTTTATGTGGAAAGTTTTCATCTGTGACTACATATATTAACAAATCAAAGAGATCTCAGAATAAAGACCTGATGATATGTCTTGTGAATGGAAAATTTTTTAAAAATCAAACTCGCACATGAAGCCGTGTCCACAGAGAGTATAAGCAATATGTTGCACATACATGTACTAATATAAATAAAATTGAAAAAGTAAAATTATAGTAAAAAACGATCTCAAAACTGCCTTTGCCCACAACTTCAGGTTGCTGGTATATTTTGCTTCCATTCCCATTTTATACTTCTCTTTATTTTTTATTTCCTGATTGCTGTTCATCTATTTGAAAGTGTACCATTTAATTTCCATGTATTTAGAAGATGAGAACACATTATTGCTATATTCTCTCTCAAGAAAATGTTCATCTAAAAATTAAAAAAAGAAAGTAATGAAATAGAATATGAGACAAGAAAAAAAGGCCTACTACAATGTTGAAAATGGTGAATTTTGTAAATCTCTGTGTAACAATGCGCAATTGGTTTTTTTCACATTCTATGGGGATTTAAACAACAATTGATGGAAAATATCTGTTTCATGCTATGTCTTAGGCATTTGATATTCAGAAAGATAGGGATGTAAAACTCAAATGCCTATGTTATAGGGAATAATATCATTAAGCTTCTCTTCTGGAGGGTGAACAACTTAAGTTTGCAGAAAAAATAATTAGAGAAAATGAAGGCATACCAGAATAGCCAATATTTGGGCTGTAGCCTTTCAAGGTCACTGAGGACAGAGGACATAAAAGAACCTGTACTGTAGTGGCATAGAGCTCAATGGAGTCCCAAATCTCCTGTTCAAGGAGATTATGGGACTGCAGAGGAAAGTGATTGATGATGTACAGTGTGCCTAAGTAGAGTCACCTAAAGAGAAAACATTCTGTCAGGCTTTCACACAGAGAAAGCTGGTCAAGTAAAGGCCGTGATTCATCCAGATGGCTGACACTGACAAAAATTTTGCAAACTGCAGTATATGGTTCCAGGGTAAATTCTGAGGGAACCTGACTGACTTTGTTAGATACAAAAGTTATATATTTTTTGTAAAATACGTCTTACCTTATCTTGGTCATAACCATCCAGCAAAAGAGTCTAACCACGAGGTATAAAAAGGAAAGCCATATTAATATGCTGAGTTGTAAAAGACTCAAGTCAACAGCCCCAAATAATACCAGATGAGCTGATAATCCACTACTGTTATGTACTAATGGACTAAATAATTCAACATCTGCAAGATGAAGTAAAAAGGAACAACATGAGATTAATAGGACTCAATGAGAAAGGAGTCAATACAAATAGTATAAAAAGAATATGGATAAAAGCAATAGCAGAAAACTTCTCAAATATGAGAAAGAAATCACACATTCACGTAATTGAAGCATACAGAAACCAAATAACATCAACCTAACTAAAAACACACTTAGAAATATAATAGTGAAGATCCCAGAAATTCAGCAAAAGAATAATATACTAAAAGCTGCTACACAAAAGAAACAGATCAAATTTAAAGAAAAACCTATCAGAATAATAGTAAATTTCTCTTCACAAACCATGAAGTCAAGAAGAGCATTGAGCAGAGTGCTTCAAGTCCTCCAGGAAAACAAATTTCAGCCCAGACTGCTATACTAGGCAAAACTCTCTTTCAAATATGAGGGAGAAGTGAAATGCTTCCACGACAAGGAACATCTAAAGAATTTCAGGATGTCAAAGTCAACATTACAAAGTATACTGAAAAATATTTTAGAAAGGTACCAAAACGACCGAAACTCAACAAATGAGAACAGAAAGATCCCACCAAGTAGAGTAACCAATTAAACAAAGGAGAAAAAGTGGTAAATAGTAGTAAATAAAGGACATGTCAATTATAAGTCAATACGTTTTAATTATAACCATCATTGTAAATGGACTCAAATCTCTAATTGAAAGAAGTAAACTGGCACAGTAGATAAGGAAAAAGAAACACAACAATATGCTGTATACAAGAAGCACACTTAAGTCGTAAAGAAACTTATAGGCTGAAAGTGAAAGGATGGAAAACAATACTACATGCTTCAGCACCTCAGAAAAAAGCAGGGGTAGCAATCCTGTTTGCAGACAGTCTAAACTCTAAAACAACATTAGTCAAAAGTAACAAAAAAGGCCACTACATACTGGTATGGGGAAAAATTCAGGATAAAGATGTAACACTCATAAATATGTATGTAACCAACAAGGGAGCAGCAACTTACATAAGAAAAACCTTACCAAACATGAAAAATCTAATATTCAATACCACATTTTAACAGAAGACCTTGACATCCCCTATCCAAAAAAGATAAGTCAAGCAGACAAAAAATTAGCAAAGAAGTAGCAGAACTGAAACAATTTGGAACAACTGGACCTAGTGGAGATATACAGAGTGTTCCACCCAACCACTTCAAAATACACATGCTTCTTAGCTGCACTTGAGATATTTTCTAAAGTAGACCACATATTAGTGCACAGGTCTTGCTTAAGTACATGCGAGAAAACAGAAATTATCCCATGCATATTATCTGAGCACAGTGTAATGAAATTGGAAATAAATGAAAAAAGAAACCATAGGAACTCCAGAATTACATGGAAATTAAACAACAATCTTCTCAGCAACCAGATGAAATTAAATAAGAAATTTAATGAAAATTCAAATACAACCTACTGGAAATTAAGGGATGCAAGGAAAGCAGTTCTTAGAGGGAAATTTATAGCTCTGAATTAACAAATTAAGAAAGCAGAACACGAACAAATAAATACTCTTATGCAGCACCTAAACCGACTAGAAAAAGAAGAGCAAATCAAATCCAAAGCCCAAAGGCTGGAGGAAACTATAAAGATTAGAGTAGAAATTAATTCAATTGAGACAAAGAAAACAATACAAAGAATTAATGAATCAAAAAGCTGGTTCTTTGAAAGATTAAATAAAATTTATAAACTCCAGCTAACCTCATCAAAAACAGGAAAGAAACAACTCAAATTCCAGCAACAAGGAATGAAAAGGGTGAAATTACTACAGACCCACTAGAGATTCAGAGGTTCATAAATAGCTACTCTGAGAAACTTTATTTTCACAGAATTGAAAACACAGAGGAAATGGACAGATTCCTAGAAAAGTACAATTTACCAAAACTGAATCAAGAAGATATAAGAACTCTCAATAACCCATTAACAGCCAATGAAATACAAAATGTAATAAAAAGCCTGCAGACAAAGAAAAGTCTGGGACTTGATGGATTCGCCGCTGAGTTCTACAAGAAATTTTTAGAAGACATGATCCCAATACTCCTCAAACTCTTCAGTGACATTGAAAAGGAAATACTCCTTCAAAAATCATTCCTAGAGGCAAGTATTACACTGATACCAAAACCAGAGAGAGATGCAACTAAAAAAGAGAACTATGGGCCAATTTCTCTCATGAACATAGATGCAAAAATCCTCAATAAAATCCTCTCCAATAAATTACAACAAATCCTCAAGAAGATTATACACCATGACCAGGTAAGATACATCCCACGAATGCAAGCATGGTTCAATATATGCAAATCTATAAATGAAATACACTATATAAACAGAGCCAAAACCAAAAATCACATGATTTTCTCAATTGATGCCAAAAAGGCCTTCGACAAAGTCCAACACTCATTCATGTTCAAAGTCCTGCAGAAAATCGGAATAGAGGACCTCAACCTCAACCTGATAAAACCCATCTACGATAATCCAACAGCTAGCATAATTCAAAATGGGAAAAAAACTGAAGTCTTTTACTCTCAAATCTGGTACAAGACAAGGGTGTCCTCTATCACCACTCCTGTTCAACATAGTTTTGGATTCATTAGCTACAGCCATCAGACAAGAGAGAGAAATTAAAAGAATAAGAATAGGTAAAGAAGAAGTAAAACTATCACTATTTGCAGATGACATGATAATCTACTTGGAAGACCCCAAAAACTTCACCAAGCAGCTATTAGAATTAATACACAAATTCAGTAGCATAGCGGGTTACAAAGTCAACACACAAAAGTCAATAGCATTCCTCTACACAGATAGCAAGCCCACTGAGAGAGAAATAGTACCTTTTATGATAGCACCAAAGAAAATTAAATACCTGGGAATTAACCTAACTAAGCAAGGAAAATACCTTTTCAATGAAAACTATAGTACTCTGAAAAAAGAGATCCTAGAAGATTTCAGAAAATGGAAAGATATTCCCTGCTCCTGGATAGGAAGAACCAACATCGTGAAGATGGTCACGCTCCCTAAATTGTTATACAGATTTAATGCAATTGCTATAAAAAAATACCATCAACATACCTCGCAGACCTGGTGAAATCACTCTTCAAATTTTATTTGGCACCAAAAGAGACCAAGAATTGCAAAGACAATTCTGGGCAACAAAGGTAATGCAGGAGGTATTTCAATTCCTGACCTAAAGTTATACCACAGAGCTACTGTCATCAAATTATCATGGTATTGTCAAAAAATAAACTTGAGGATCAATGAAATAGATTAAAAGATGCAGAAGCAAATACAAACACACTCAGCCACCCTATCTTTGACAAAGGGGCCAAACATCCTTACTGGAAGAAAGATAGCCTCTTTATCAAATGGTGCTGGAAAAACTGACTCTCCACATGTTCAAAACTAAAACTTGACCCAAGTCTATCACCATGCACTAAACTAAAGTCGAAATGAATTACAGATCTAAATATTAAAAGGGAAACATTAAATTTCCTGGAAGAGAAAGTGAGAGAGAATCTTGAAGACATCAGGATAGGCAAAAAGTTCATGGACAAAAATCAAAATACACATTTCACGTTTGAAAGCATCAATAAATGGGATATCCTTTGGCTAGGAAAATTTTGCACATCAAAAAAGAAATTACCAACAGAGTGAAAAGACAGCCCACAAATTTTGAAAGGACTTTAACTAATAAGTATTCAGACAACGATCTTCTATCTAGAATTTATAAAGAACTAAAAACCATTAGTGTTCCAAAACTCAAAGATCCAATCCAGAAATGGGCATCTGAGATGAACAGACACTTCTCAGAGAAAGAAATTCTGCAAGCCTATAAATATATGAAGAAATGCCCCACACTGCTAGCCATCCATGAAATGCAAATTAAAACAACACATAGATACCATCTCACCCCAGAAATAATGGCTATCATAAGGAAATGAACCAACAACAGATGTTGGAGAGGCTGTGGAGAAAAACGTACACTTCTCCACTGCTGGTGAGAATGCAGATTGGTGCAACCATTATGGAACGCGGTGTGGAGGCTCCTTAAAAAATTAAAACTGGAAATCCCTTTCAATCCAGCTATCCCCCTACTGGGAATTTTCCCAGATCTGAAAACATCATACCATAGTGATATCTGTGCACCTATGTTTATAGAAGCCCAACTAGGAATAGCCAAATCTTGGAAACAATCAAAATGCCCATCATTTGAAAAATGGTTGAAAAAGATGTGCTATTTTTATACAATGGAATATTACTCAGCTATAAAGAATGATAAACTGGAAGACTTCATATATAAGGGGATGCATGTTGAACATATACTCATAAGTGAAATAAACCAGACCTACATTTGTAAATATCGTATAGTCTCCCTAGTATAAGAAATCTAAAGAAGAAATAAAAATGGAGAGACATAACACAGCTGAATGGAAATCAAAAACTAATGGGTTAAATAAAAAAATAACTGATAGCAGAAAAGAGAGGAAACATAGCAGGAGCAAAACCATACTTCTTACATACCCAGGATGAATTAGACACTGGTCCTAAGAACCTTCAAAAGGTTTCTCTTATTGATGATAGCAATACACAACACTAAAACTATGCTTGGAGTGCATGTCATTCTGGAATTTTAGATGTGCACTGCTTCTAATGTAAACTCAGTTACTGTTATACTCTCTGTCAATTAAATGGTTGGTTAACAAAAAAACAAAAAAGGGTATTAATTGAGAACAAGAGACTAGGCAAAATGCCACACACTTGACAGGCTACAATTTTGTACATCGTTGCATTTCTAAATGTCCGTGTAAAAATGCATAACTGCTTTTATCACATTCTGTACATATTTATTAGAATATCGATGATTGAAGGGAAATACCAATGTCAAACTAAGTCTAAGATATTTGATGTTTAGAAGGACAGTGATGTTAAGCTCAGTTGCCTATGGTATAGAATAATAGTATCATGAAGCTTCTCTGCTGGAGGGTTGAGAATATAAGTTAACAGACCAAAAATTGGAGAAAAAGAAGGGCTATGAGGACAGCCATCATTTTGGCTCTAGCCCTTTAAGGTCATTGAGGACTCAGGACATAAGAGAACCTGTGCTGTAACATCCTATAACTCAGTGGTTTCCAAAATTTTCTGTTCAAGGAGATTATGGGACTTAAGAGGAAAGGAATAAATGAAGTATAGTGTATCTAGGGGGAATCGCCTAGGAAGAAAACATTCTCTCAGGCTTTCACAGAGAACAAGTTGGTCAACCAATGGCTATAACGTGTCCTGATGGCTGACACTGATAACAGTTCTACAAAGCACTGTATATGGTTCCAAAGTTAATCCTGAGGAGATTTAACTTGGAAAATATAAAAGATGAAAGTTGTTAAACAGGTTATACTTTAAGTTGCCCTCGATCACCCAGCAGAAAAGCTTAACTATGACGCATAAA
>PVKN010037006.1:0-11326 GCA_004027915.1 Capromys pilorides
AATATATATATATATGTGTATATATATATATATGTATATATATATGTATGTGTGTATACACACACACACACACATATACACATACATACATACACAGATCTTGTAGTGGGTTTGAGAGACAGAGAGTTGCTTTGTAAAAACAAAATGTCCCGCCACTGCATGGAGACTGTTTTGCAAGTGCATCATTCTTCGGTTCTCTCACTCACTTTTGTCGCTCCCGCCTGGCCCCCCATCACCTCCACTAAACTTGAATTCCCACCACATCTGCATATACCAGTTTCCTCTTTGGCTGTGCTTACACCATCCAGCACAGTGTTTTTCTATTTATTTCTCATCTACACTGGAGTCTGGGTTGGGGTCTCTGTTGGTCTTGTTTCCTGTAGTGCCAGCTGCTCTGCAGCCCTGTGCCTGCCCGCTAGTGCAGGACAGACTGTGGCACACAGACTCAGGCTCCAGCCCGCTTCTGTCCCATATATGCATCCAGCCTTCAGAATGAGAGCTGCTGCCTGCAAGCTGGCAGTGCCTCCCTTAGCCTTCTGCATGCCAAGTCAGACTGTCTCACCCAGTGAACTCCCATAACTGAGGCCTACTTTTCCCTGCAGACTCGGGTCCTGGTCACACATGGCATCAGCTACTTACCGCAGGTGGATGTCATCATCGTCATGACTGGTGGCAAGATCTCAGAGATGGGCTCTTACCAGGAGCTGCTGGCCCGGGACGGGGCCTTTGCTGAGTTCTTGCGCACGTACGCCAGTGCCGAGCAGGAGCAGGCCTCAGAGGATGAAGGTAAGGCAGCGGGGTGTGACTGGGGACCACACTGCCTCTTAAAGGTTCCCATAGACCACTCTGGGAAGGAGGCTCATATGGGCCTCAGGGTAGGGACAGACCAGATTCCTCAGGGCCCAGCTGAGAACCAGCTGAGTGGAGAGGGGACTGCATACCTTATGGCCAGGTGCCGGGTCCCAAGAGCACCAGCCTTCAGTTCAGTTGGAGCCTGGGTTCCATGAGCTTTAGGGTCCTGATGACAAAAACAGGACAACGGTAATTATAATCCCTCTGTTTGTGCAGAAACTGAGATAGGTCAAGGACACGTGGTAAATACTGAGGACAGATAAAGCATGAGATTAAACCTACATGCTTGGATCACTGGCCCTGCATTCAAATCCCAACTGCTGCTTTAACCATTTTGGTGATGCAAGGCTTGTCCTTCAGATCTCTTAGCCTGTGTCCTTGCTGATAAGGCAGTATGACAGGAACAACCTCTTGGTGCGGACTGGTGGTTCAGCAGATTCCCAGTCCTTCCTGAATGTTCTGTACACCGTAGTTGTTACTGTTAGGCCCTGGGGAGAAGCACTATCCCTGGCCTCTACAGGCCATAACAGAACTGCCCATTCTCAGCTGCCTTGCCTTGGTTGCCCCTGCAGGCTGGCATCTGAAAGTACATTGGTCCAGGGCATCTTTTCAGACTTCTGGACAGAGTGGAAATCTAAGAATCCTTCTTTCTCACCAGTTGGCTCACACTGGCATCTCAGAGATTCCTCTGCTCACCTCCTGTCTGAGAGGTGTGGCCCATACTGACCTGGACAGGTCAGATGTCAGCTGATACTTTCTCTGTGTCCCACATGGTCATGCCTTTCATCTAGGGCTCCATCATTCTCGCTAACAACCTCTGAACCTCTTGTGAGTGTCTTTAGTTGCACTGTGGTGCCTGGTTTGATGTACTGAATTGATTTGAAATGCCTCCCTTTCATGGTCATTTTGACTTCAGGGAAAAGCCAAATGATGCAGTGCCAGATTCAGGGAACAAGGTGGTGAGGACATGCTGTAATGTTTTTATGATCCTGCCTTGACTTTGGTTGGTATTTGGCAGCAGCATTCACCATACTTTTTTAATCAAGGCTCATAAAGACACAAAAGAAGACTTCCAGAACTGCTCAGAAAGTAGCAAGAATGCTGAGCTAAGTTTGCCTGAAGCAAGAGTATTTTGATGAGAATTAATGGCAATGTTTCTTTTACTATAATCCCATTTTAAATGTAAACATTCACCATGTATTTTGATCACCACTGTGACATCTATAATGACCCCATTTCTGTATACAGTTACCTTCTGAGTTGCTGGCGGCCAGGGCTTTAATGTGAAGTTTCAGAGCCCTGAGTTAACCTGAAATAGTACTGTTCAAGGTTCAAGGTTTTGGAGATTGAGTAGTGATCAAGACACAAAGCCCTATCCATGTGGGCTAGAGGGAAAGACAAAAAGCGAATCACAGGAAGATGGATTCAGGTACTATTAAGTATTGTGAAGAAGAAAAAAGCATGAGGTAACTGGCCAAAGCAGCATGGGATGGCAGGCTGGCAACTCAGACAGGACAGCCAGGAAGCCCCCATAGGGAGGTGGTGACAGGTATGGGAATGACTGAGCTGGGAGAAGCTCTGGATATGTGTCCTGGATTCAGGAAATAGCCAGCATGGAGGCCTTGGAACCAGTGTGATCTCCACTTATGGAAGAAACTTACAGGAGCCTGGTGTGGCCAGAGCAACATGGACAGGGGCTGGGGCTGATGAGGGCAGCCCCTCATTAGGACTTTGATGTAAACTCTTGGGCAGCTGCTAAGGGAAAGAGGAGAGTGCCCCGAGGGCACGCACCAGCTGCTGGCAGGTTGGACCCCAGCTTGGGTCTCATTCATCTGCCTGTAGTAGAGTTGCTGTGAGACTCTGTGAGGTTTTTGTTCTTTGTTTGTTATTGGTGATACTGTCCTGGGGATTGAACCCAGGGCCCTTGCCCTGAGCTACATCCTCAGCCGTTTTGTAGTTTTTAAGTGATGTTCTCACTAAACAACCTACACTGGGCTTGAACCTGCTGTCCAACTCCTGCAGCCTTTCAGAGTGCTGGGATCACAGGCAGTGCCACTAGGCCAGCTCTCTTAGTAGTTCTTAATAGGAGATTTTTTGAGGTATAATTCATGTACCATATAATTTACCTACTTAAAGTCACTTAACCCAGTGGTCATTAGTGTGTTCAGAGTTGTGTAGCCATTACCACATTTAGTCTTAGAATATTTCATCTCACTGGCAGAAGAAACCCTATAACTATTAATAATCACTCCCTAGTTTTTGCTAGCTTCCAAGTCCTAGGCAACCAGCGTCAGGAGCCCCTGAGCCTGGAAACTGATCCTGTGTGGGAGGACAGGATGAGGCCTCATTGCTTAAAGCAGTCAAGCTACCTCAGTCTGGAGGAAAACATCCTGCTGGGACACTGTGGGCAGCTACTAGTCACTAGGCATCCTTGTGCCTTGTAGCCTTGTAAAGGTATAAATAAAGACCCTTACTGTTGTTCTGGGGGAGTCCTCTTGCCAGCCAGGCGGACAGACCATCACTTGGCCCCACCCTTGCCTTCTGGGCTTTTTCCTGATTCCTGCCACTGTTTTTTCTTGGGTACAATGGATCACACTGCGAGACCAATGGATCCCTACAAAGCAGTAATCTATTCTCTTTCTCTCTAGGTTGGCCTAGGCCGCACCGTCCGTATAAATGGACATGATGATATGTGACATTTTGTCACTGGCTTTTTCCAGAATCTTGCATGTTAAGAGAAAGAATTGTATTTGTGAAGTTTTTGTTTTGTTTTATTTGTTGGTTTTTGCTGTGTACAACTGATATTCCCTCAGCTTTTAATGTTGGTGATTGGAATGAGTGTCTACACATTCATCCCCGTGAGGTGCGAAGTTCTGCCTTAAATCTAGCCTGTTCGATCTTACTGCAGCCCTGCTGTCTCTTAACCCAAGTATGCTTTACTTTCTAAATTGAGGGATATGAGTTCCATTGAATCTTTTTTCCAGGATAGCTTGCCTGTCTGTCTGGTCTGGTCTCTGTTTCTCAGCTGGTATCTCTGTCCTCAGCCCCCATTCCATCCAGTGATCGAGGAGCATCCTTAAACTCTGCTCCTTCTTCCCAGCTGCCAGGTATCCAAAGCAGTTTGTGCAGAGCATTGCAAGTGGCCCATTTCTTCGTTATTTTCTGTGCATGCTGGCACTTAGTTTGGCGATAGGAACACCACCTACCACCGTAGTGTCTCTGTGCGATCACTTCTCCATGTCTGCCACTTCGTCTCTGGCCAAGTGAGGTATGCAGCATTCTTAGCCTCTGCCTCCCCAGAGGGGCCCATCTGGAAGTCCTGGCATGTAGACCTTGTCTTGCTCACCCTTGGCCAGCTCCAACCAGAGACCTTGGATCTGTGGAGCTGCACTTCTGGCTCCTCCTAAAGGAGAAGCTTCTTCCTTGTTGGATTCCTGAGGCTGAAGGCGGATTGGTTAGGAGTGATTCTCAGTGTGATGTCAAAGGGGAGATACAAATGGATACTTAACTGTACTGGCTTCTAGGAAATCTATTCATTACTTATTACTTTATTATTTATTACTTATTTAGAATGGCAAGGAGATATACAGTGTTGGATTGTTTTTGCTTTGCTTTGTTTTGTTATTTGCAGTACTAGGGATTGAACTGGAGACCTTGTGCTTGCTGGGCAGGTGCTTATGCCACTGAGCTATCTCCCCAGCCACAGTTGATTTATTAACCCACATACACAAGAAGCAAAAACATTCTTATAACTTTGAGGGGGTCTTTTTGTTCTTGTTTGTTTTGTGGCACTAGGGATTAAACCCAGGGCTTTCACGTTCATGGCCCTTTTAATTTTTAGTTTGAGAAGAGTCTCACAGGGTTGCTAAGTTGCTCAGGCTTGCCTCAGACTTCCAGTTCTCCTGCCCTGGCCTCAGCCCTGCTAGTGCAGGAGTCATGGGTCAGTGCTGTGGCAGCTGACTGTTTTCTTCTTTTTCTTTCCTAGTGCAGGTGCTCCAGCACTGAGCTGCATTTCTTCTTAGGAATGTAAAACCCAAACCAGGAATTTCTCACCCGGAGCAGGAGTGACATTTGAGTTTTGGCTACTTCGGGTATTTTTTGCCATCACCACTGGATTGGGGCTTTCCACAGATATCTACTGGGTAGCACCTGGCAGTGCTTGTGCAGCGCTAGGACTTTGCCCCACTCCTGGCCCTCCACAACAGCAACAGAGCGACCTGGTAGGCTGTGAGGATAAAGGGGGCTGCACAGAGTGGCCTAGACCGCGGCAGGGGAGAGCCCTAGAGCAGTGAGGCTGGTGGGGAGGTGGAAAACACCAGCAGCAGTTCTCCCCCACCTGCTCCCCAGCTTTCTTGCTTCCCCTGGATCATCAGTGCTTCCCTACATCACTGGAAGTGCTGTGGGCTCCACCCAACAGCCTCAGAGCCTCCCTTGCAGCAAACAGGCTGCATAGTCCTGTCAGCCCTCTGCAGGGCCTGCATTTCGTCCACTTTTGAGGAAGGAGAACTTTCATAGCTTCAGCTACATGTGAGCTTGGACAGTGCAGCCAGCCAGTTCCATTTTTGGTCAAAAACAAGGTGTCACCTACACAATAGTGAGTTGAATTCTTCTCCCAAGGGAGGCCAGCCTGCTGGCCCCAGCCTGGCTGAGGTCCAGACCCTTTTCAAGTGAAGGCAGTGTTGGTATAAACATCCTCTGAGATATAACCGTGAGCGGGTGCTGGTGGCTTGGCTTGGCCCATGCTGCACTTCTAGGACGGAGTGGGGACATATGTGTAGGCACCAGAGAACTGCCACCTGTTACCCTGCTTTCTGTTGTTTGTTGAACTTACCACTGCCTGGCAGTAAATTCAGCATCTGCTGGGTTGTTTACTGTTTCTCTCTACCCATGGCTGCCTCTGTGTCCCCAGGAGGGAGAATAGTGCCCAGACCAAGCAGACACTGACTGTGGTACCTTAAATAAGTAAGTGCGTGGATTACACCCTGATCGTTTGGGATATCCCCTGTATCAGCTGTTAGCCAGGCCTGGTGATATAGGCCTGTAGTCCCAGCACTAGTTGGAGCCTTGCCTGGACAATCGAATAACTTCGTGAGACCCTACCTCAAAATAAAAAAAGGCTGGGGTGAGCTGACCCCACCAGTTTCCCTGGGGACCAGACTAGAAATAGCTCTGTAGATAAACTGCCGGAGGTGACTGATGTGGCTGCACCAATGCCCTTGTGGCCTTGGAGCTCAGTTCTGCTTGTTCACTTTCTGTAAGGCTATCCATCTGCCCCTCTATGTATATACAGAGGGCCTCCTGTGTGGTGCAGGGCCACTGTGGGTCGGTGCTGCACCCCAGAGTTGTTCAGTGTATGTCTAGGTGCTGGTGGATAAGAATCAGTCTACAGTCTTGGGGACAAACGAACACTAACAACAGAGGACATCTGGGTAGTAAATGTAGTGATACAGGGAGCCTCTGGGCCTGTGAGAGCCCAGAACAGGGTTGTATTCCATTCTGTGAGGGCCCTGGATGGCACTGGAACCCAGTCACATTCTCTTCTCCTTTTCTGGGGTCCTAGTGTGACTGTCCAGTGTAAGTTTCTGTGTCTTTCCTCCAACAACAAGGCTGTGTCTAGATGCAGCCTGCACTGCCTCCCAGCTTCACACCTGTCCTTCCCCGCTCCCCACTGCAATTCTTTTCTTTCCTCTGCTGCCATGAAAATAGATTAAAAAAAAAAAAAAGATGGAAGATTGTTCTACAGCATTGTTTTGGGAGCAAGGTCTTACTAAATAGTGTAGTCTGGCCATGGCCTCCTAACTGTCCCGCCTCAGCTCCCAAGTGCTGAGATCACAGACGTACAGCAGCACAGCACAGCATCTAGCACTTTGATGTTTAAAGACAGGAATTTTCGAGAAAGGCCGTGTGTTTGAGCAGGCCTGTCAGTGTCCTGGTGCTGGCCCCTCACCCTTCTAAGATGATCTGTTCATTCACTCTGGGTGTTAAGGGAAGCATGGAAAAGGGAATTTTCTGGATTCTTAACACTTTTTTGATCTTGTGACTCCCCAGGCAGCAAAGTGGTGGACAAGGACGAGGAAGGTCAGTAGCACCTGGGTTGCATTTGGCTGTGCTAATGGACGATAGATGGAGGCTGTAGATGGACTGGGATTGTCACTGCATGCCTGATGGGGGGCCTTGGATGTCCATGCAAAAACTGCATTGTCACCCCCAAGCATTGTGGCTGGTGCTGGGGGAACGTTTTGTGTTTCCCTAGCTCTGGTGGGTCATCTGGGCCTTGGCTGAGCTTACTGTCTTGGGATCACAGACTGCATTACACAGGGCGTGGTGCCCAGTGGGGTGGCCAGTGAGAGGCACACAAGTGTTCCTGAGCGTGGTCGGAACACGCCCAGGCCAGGATGACACAGGGCGAGTGGTGGTGGGGGTGAGGCAGGGCTGCTGTCCAGCAGTGTCTGGGCTGGCTGAGCTGTCCCTGTTGCTCCCGTACCAGTGGTGGAGGGCTGGAAGTCCAGGCCAAGGACATTTTGCAGGTACGATGCTGACTCCTGCCACCTTAGGCAAAAAATGGCCAAAGTCAGGGATTGGAAAGTCTGGGAATCTGCATGGATCCTTGAGGATGGACCAGAGGATCATCATGGTCCTTTGGGCATTGATGCAAGGCAGAGCCCAGGGCACTTAGGCAGGGCCATACTTGGCCAGGGGAGCCTGGCACCCATGGGGCAGCCTGCCTGGGTGAGGGAAGAAGGCGAGAGTGACTACTTGAGGTGGCGGCAAAACAGCAAGCCAGCTTGTTACTGTCTCTCCCATGAGACCCGCAGCCCCCTGGCAGAGTTGAGTCTTCTTGAGCCCCAGCTGGAACATGAGCCTGGGGCCAACAAGTGATTCGAAGGTAAGGCAGCCCAGGAAGCTGCCATGCAGTGCCTGCAGAGAGCCAGTGGTTGCAGGAAAAATGAGTGAGGAAGGGAAGGCCAAGGCTGGCAGAGGGGTGGCCAGGCCAGCCAGGGGGGGCAGAGCATGTCTCTATGCATGCCAGTCTCACAGCCACGCCTGGCTCCCAGGGCTGTGCATGTGTCAGTACTGACTGTATGCAAGTGCATGGGAAGTCCTGCTTACTGTCATTCTTCCTTCCTGGAGGATAGGCTGCTTTGGTTTTGTGGCTTATTTAAGAAGAACAGATGCTGACATGCAAAGAATATTTAAAGCAGATCACACTGACAAATGCATGTAGTATCAACACCATAGTCTTTCTCTCACAGAGCACTGGCCCTGCCTGGTGCCATGCACAGTTCCATTCCAAGCCCCTGCCTGTGAGGGTGGGATCTGTTGCTGTTCTATCTTGCAGATGTACAAGTTGAGGATTACAGAGGTTTCCTGTTACCCCAAGGTACACAGCTCAGAAGTGAGAGGACCGCTCTCAGAGTTCTGGCTCCCTGACTCTACCCCTGTTGCCTGGCTGCTCTAGCTCAGTCACTGGGGGGCACCCTGGGCGTGTTCGTAGTTATGAAGCACTCTCACTCTCAGAGAGTCATTCTCAGCCACAATGAGAATCCTGGTATAGGACACCTGCCCCATCTCAGGAACCATCCTAGCTCCCTCTTCCCATCCAGCACTGGCCAAGGCTCCCTGTGGCTGTCCCCTCAGAGAGCCTGGCTTTTTGCATTCTGCATTCCGAATGACGTACATGTTCCCAGGGTCACCCTGACCGTGCTGCTGGCAGCATGTGTGTCCTATCCATAACTTCTTTCCTGGTCTCCTTTGAGGACAACCATCTGCTGCTTTGTGTTGTGGTTGTCTCTCTCTTGGCATCAGAAGAGGAGGAAGTCAGTGCAGAGCAGGCATACTAATTGTAATGCCTCCCTGCCCTCCCCCCAAGTCCTGTGGATGGGAGGAGCTAGTGGACTCCACCCAGCACAGTGCTGGACTTCTCCTAAAAGCTGCCGGCCAGCATCCTGGCTGCTGTTCTGGAGATCCTCCTAGAACTGGGGCCTGTCCAGGTGCTCCACTGGGGCCATGTCCATTTACATAATAAGATACCTCCTTGTTGCTGGGAACTTGGCCTTATCCTGTGCATTAAGGTTCTGTCCACCCAGAGAGTAACCCCCACACTACATTGGCTCTCCTCACTGGCTGCTGCCCTTGTCAGAGTGGTTGGTTTGTATTTTGGTTTGATCAAAGGTAGTCAGCAACCAGAGGGCTCTGTGTGGTCCTTTGCATCCCATCCCACTGGCTAGATTTACCTGTCAGCTAGGCTAGATTTTATTCCTCACTTCAGTGCAGGGTACCTGTCCACGCCAGGACCTTCTGGCCTTGTGCCCTTGCCTGGGGCCATCCCAGCCCTGAGAGATCCTGCTCTAACTAAGGAGTGAGAGCTGTGTTTGACCTCACAAAGCCGTGCGTTCACAAGGTGGTGGTTTTCTTGTCTTTGGTTTTGGCCTTGCTCAACTCTTAAAACACCAACTGTTCCTTCATCTCTCTCCTGCCAGGAGTGATGGGCCTCAGTGGTCCAGGAAAGGAAGCAAAGCAAATGGAGAACGGCATGCTGGTGATGGACACCTCCGTGAAGCAGCTACAGAGGTGAGCACAGTGGAGGTGGCCGTAGCTGAGGGTTCTCCACGACCAGCGCCCTTACCCTGCTCACCTGGCGGGGAGGGAGGTGAAGGGTGCCAGTGCCTTACTCTACTACCCCACAAGCCCTCAGCTTCCCAGGGCCCTCTGTGCTCCCCTAGGGGCCTTACTTTGCAGAAGCCCACAGTGCAAGTTGGTGCTGTATGTGTCAGATGGCACAACTCACAGGCCTCACAGTTGAACCCTCTGTCCCCACTCATGACCCTCAAGTTCCCATCCTGTGTCGGTCTCTGCTCGGGTCACTCATAGAGGCCTGCAGTGATCAAGGTTTGCAAAGCAGTGTCTGATGCAAAATAGGCAGAATAAGCTGGCTGTAATCCCAGCTGGTCATGAAGGCAGGAGAACTGCAATCTCTGGGCCAGCCTAGACAACTTAGTGAGACCCTCCCTCAAAGACTAGGAGACACTGAAGATGTGGCTTGCTGGTGCCTACCATTCACAAAGCTCTGGGTTCAAGTCTCAATATGAAAAAAAATTCTAAACAGCCACATTAATAGTGGATTCTGTTTTATCCACCACGAGAAGCCAGGTTCTGCATGGCCTGTTGAACTAGAGGTAGTTGCTATCATCTTTCCATTTCATAGGTGAATAAACTGAGAGCTGCCCATAGCTCACCCAGCTTGAGAGAAGCTGAGCTCGAATTTGTACCCAGCTCCAAGTTCTAGACTCCACTGCTTTAAAATAGGTTGTTTCTGGTAAAGCCACTGGGTAATTGGAACGGTGACGTCACATAGGTTTTGTTGCAGAGCCCTCTCTATGTCGCAATTTTCTCATCTGTTAAGTGGAGCTTATGGTAGTACCTACCAGATGGGCTTGTGGTGGGGTGAATGCAGTGTGGTGTGTGTGACCAGTGCAGGCACTGTCGGCACCTGTGAGCACTTGGCTGGGGTGGCCTGGACTTCCACCTTTCTCGAGTGGATGATTTCACAGAAACGGAGCTGGGAAAGAAATGAGCACCAGCAGTTGTGCCTGTCAGAACAGTGCCTGCAGTTCCCTCATGAGCTCAGCACTGCCTTAGGGGAGAAGTGGAAATATTCCCTTCCTCACCGACACACCAAAGAATCCCAGCTCAGAAGCCTGTTGTCTTACACTTTCTGGGGGTCAGGAGTCTAGGTGCAGCGTACTGCTTCAAGGTCTCGTATGTATGTAGCCAAGGTGGTGGCCAGGCCTGTCTGCTGGATGCGTACAGTGACATAACCCTTGATCTGCATTTCTAAAGCCCTGTGAGCTCTGAAAGCAGGAGGCTTGTGGCAAACTCATTTTGTAGAAAATTTACTTGGAGAGGTTTTAACCTCTTAAGTGTGCAGCACACTTATTTCTTGGTAGAATCTGAGCTGACCCGAGGCTACGGAAAACCTTGTTTTTTGCACATGGTAGAGCTATTCTTGCCTTTCACTGCAGAAGTATCCACGTGTGTGCTTATGGGGCTTCCTCAGATCTGTGGAGTGATGTCACCTTCACTACCTTAACCACCCTCTCTTTTTCAAGTGGACAAAGTCAGAATGAACATACCTATCTCCAAGTGTGAGAGAGAGGACTGTGGACCTGTGGGTACTTTTGAGTCAGCAGAGAGCATACATAATGGAGCTGGCACAGTGCTTGGCAATGGGTGGGCACCCGGCATGTGTTGCTTTCGCTGTTATTATTGTCTCTGGTTTATGTTAGTGGAGACACCTGGCAGCATGTAGGGCTCCTGGTCTTGCGGCCCAGAAGTGTGAACATCTAAGATCATGAAGCAGGAAGCTCCAGTTCCCTGCCGGGATTCTGGACCGTTCTGCTGGCAGCTGCAGTATGGCCCTTCTTTTCTTCTCTGCTGTTCCCTGAGCATTTGCTCTTGCTTTTGCATTGGGGAG
>PVKN010037007.1:0-11325 GCA_004027915.1 Capromys pilorides
TGAGAAAAGGTCTCACTGTGCAGTTTGGGCTGGCCTTGAGCTCACTTTTGTACCAGGCTGGTCTTGAACTCACAATAATACTCCTGCCTCAGCCTCCCAAGTGCTGGGATCACAGGCATGTGCCACCACACCCAGTTAGAACCAGCATTTGTAGCCTGTGGGTTTGTGGTATTCTGAGTGCTGAAGCAAACAGATGTGCTTTTGAGATGTGACTTAATCCATCCAGGTTTGTAGGACAAAATTGTTCATCTTTGAATGTAGTACAGAAGGAATATTTAGCCACTTCCGTAGGCTATGAGTTTGATTCAAATCATTTGGTAATAGGAGAGGTAGAGGTAGGCAGGTTCCTTTACTTGCTGCTGCCACCAGATCTCACACTCTAATAAGAACACAAAAGCTCAGTCACACCATAACTCAGCCCTGTTTCTCCCAGAAGTTCTGTCCGTGTGCAGAGGCAAGAGGCTTGGCAAGGGTTCCCTTGATTACTGATCTCTCATGCTCTGTGTCCTCTTTCTCTGTCTCTGTCTTGTCTCTGTCTGGGTCTGTTCCTGGCTCTGGATCTGTCTCTGTCTCTGTGTCTCTGTCTATATCTTGTACCTCTCTGTCTCTGTCTCCATCTCTGTGTCCTCTCTCTCTGTCTCTGTCTTGTCTCTCTCTGACTCTATCTGGCTCTGTCTGACTCTTTCTGGCTCTCTGTCTCTGTCTCTGTCTCTGTGTCTGTTGGTGTGATAGCCTTACTTCAGCCACAAAGGAGAAGATACCGTGGGAATCACTTTGTGGCAGAAATAAAAAGGAGAACTGAAACTCTCTGTAGTCCAGACCTTTTGCTATTTTTTCATTAATAAGAGGAGGGATTATAGTTGAGCTGTTTGCTTAATGAGGATAATTTTAAATAAAAATCTAAGGACATTTGATTAGATGAGGGACAGCTAATGGACCAGAAAATTATAATAGTCACATGGAAATGTCTTAAGTAATTAACAATAATTTTTCTCTTTCCTACCTCCCTTTTAAATCAATCCTTCTCAAATCATAGTAGTGTTTATAAGGGAATGTTGTTCTTGTTCTTCCATGCAACTCTCTGTTTATTTTCTTCATACAGTGTCATGTTTAAATCAGAGTAGACATAAATATCTTTCCAAATACTTGTTATTTTCTTATCATGAAAACATTCAACTTCTTCTCATATAGCTTCTTACAATATATGGTGTGTTATTATTGTTACCTATCGTTGTTCTAGAATTTCTTGTTCCTACTTGCAACTTAGTATCCACTCATCAACCTTTTCACTCTTCCTCTCCATATCCTCCCTGTAACATTACATATTCTGTGAACCTAGTGCTCTTTACATAAATCCTTTAAGAACAGAGACTAGATTCACGTATAGCATGGACATTTAGATGTCTGGAGCCTATGTTACGCATATTACCTTACTACTTTGCCCTGGTCTGGTCCTTGGTGGCCTTAGATCTGGACCTCCTCTTTCTCCATCTTTATTCAGCCTGTTTCTGTTGAGGACTAAGGCCCATGTTCAGGTGACAGATCCATTTTCAGGTCTGCTTGAAGGACTTTCCTTTGAAGAAACTGCTCAAAGACACAAAGAAGAAATCTGAGGCAGAAGTCAACCTGCCCATCTCACTGTGAAGTAAACCTAGACCTAGACAGAGAGTGTAGTGATGGTGATGTGCAGTGTAGGCATTTCCCTCTCTTAGATGCAGTTCTGCCAGACCACACTGTCCTCTCAGGATCTCTTGCTCTATACAGTTATGCAGCAGCTATATGAAACCAACAATTACAGTGTTTCCCCATCAGACAGATCTTAGTA
The DNA here is from genome assembly GCA_004027915.1 of Capromys pilorides. Lineage (NCBI taxonomy): Eukaryota > Metazoa > Chordata > Mammalia > Rodentia > Capromyidae > Capromys > Capromys pilorides. The sequence continues at coordinate 1,826 of PVKN010037007.1, forward strand.
GGGCCCTATTGAGAATCTTGCTGCAAACTCTGGACTAGGACTGCTGTGGTTCTATTCAATGAAAGGGAAACATAAATCAGGAAAACTACACCAAGGATTTAGTTTCAGCAAAATAACAGCATCTATTGCACTCAATTGCAACAGCTAATTCAAATTTTATTAGTTTTCTAGTGTAAGAGCCCTAAATATAATATCATGCTTCATGATTATACAGATTTAAACACTTAGTTTTAAAACTAAGTCAATAGATTTAAAGAGATCTGTACTTACTCTATGCTTGAGAAATAGCCTTAATTAATATTACCATTTATCAATGGTGTGTGTAGGTCTTGCTTGCTCAGCCAGATTATGAGGTGTGTGAAGGCCTGTCCCGTGACTCACATCTTCAAAACCCCAAGGACCCAGGAACTGTAGGTAGTGCTCCAGTGGTGTTGACTGGTGAAGGGTGCCATCGCATCGGGGCCCCGCTTTCTACAGTTCTCCTTTGCTGTGTGGATTGGAAAGCATTTGGGGGAGTTGTGCACTGGTGAGGATCTTGGCAGGAGGAGAGCATCATTCAGCACTGCTGCATCTGTTCTTGGGTCCCCAGGGCTCCTGCCCTATGAATCCCAGGCAGTTTCCTGCAGCCTCTGATGCTCATGTCCTCTGCCTCACAACTGTCCAAGTGCTTTGCACACCCTGAAAGCATCTCCTTACTGACACTTTTCCTTCTGAGGTTCAGTTGTGGCTGTGCAGTTTTATTGCTCCTCATAGCACTAATACCTCTGCGTAAAGTGGCTTCTTTGTTCCTGTCCTTTTATCCTTTTGTATTCCCCCTTCAGTGCCAGTGACCTTTTATCTTGCATGCTTTGCCAAGCTTGAGAGAAAATCCAATCTGTCCTACTCTTACTTAGCAACTGTGGCTCATTCACATTCCTCTGTTTCTTCTTGTCTCTTAGATCCCTCTCCACTTTTTCTAGCTTTTTATTTGATTTTCTTCTTTATACCACAATTGGAGCCTCAACAACTGAGGAAAATGAGGGATCTATAACAGACACTTTGAGGTTTATCAGAAAACTTCAATGAAAAAATGATGACATTGGAAATTTTTATATATATATATATATATATATATATATATATATATATATCAGATGAGGAAAATATTTCTGAAAATGATGGAATTTTATAATCCTGTTTGCTATATAGAAAAGATAAACATGAAAAGGGGGAAGAGGGGAGAAGATAAAAGAAGACAAATAAAAGTGAGGATGGATGACTTAATGTCTTTGGCTGCCTCCCTAGGAAATATAGAGTTCATACTGGGCTATTCAAAATGAACACAAAAACATTCAATGCACTATAGAAATAAAAGTGTTGGAAATGCTACCCTATGCTTCATTTTCTGTCAAGGTTGAGGTTACTACTGGATAAAGGAGAAATTAGGAGCACCCAGGGTCCAAGCCAGGGCAAGCCTGCTCTGTTATTGGTCTTAGAGTGGGCAAAGAAGTGCAGGCTAAATAAAAACGCGGGAAGAAAGAAAAGCACACGCCTTTGCCCAGAATCAGCGGGAGCAAACTCTGCTTCTGCAGGGCCTTTCGTGTATGTTAGAGATCAAGTACCCTTAGCTGCTGACCTCAGCATTCCCCTCCTCCGAGGATTTCCCTGACTGCCCTTCCATGGTACACACCTGCGTGCCCTCAGCCCACTCTGTTAGCTTGGGAGTGGGTGGATCGAGCATCCAGCACTGTTCCTAGGACACACTTTGCTATGTGTTGAAAAGTGATGCCGGGGCCTTTAATTTTAGCTCTCCTTTCTTCCCTGCTGCTGATTGGCTGGCTGCTGTGCAGAGCAGCTTCTAGCTGTTGTCATCTAACTCCACTGTGGCACAGAACTTCTTGTTTCACCCTTAATAAGAAAGGGTTAAAGATGTGTGAGCTTAAGGGAGAAGGCTCTGCCAGGGGCACTCCTGGACCTAGCACACCTGGATTGATTCCCTAGAGCCGGCCCCTGCAAGGATATTCACTGAAGCATCAAAGGAAGGAGGCCAGAGCTGGGATTTTTCTACATGTTTTAGGTAGGAGTCCATAATTCTGGCTCTCTCACTGTCTCTCCATTGGGAACTGTACATTTCATATGCATCACAAAATACAGTAGTTGGTTGTAGGTTGTATTGTATGTTGTCATGATGACCTCAAGGTGAAATGGTCAATATTGGTACTTAATGCCAGGACCATCCTAATGTTAAAACCTGAAAACATCCTGCATTGGACCAAGAGTTCACACAAAATAGTGTCTCCACAAAATTTTAGTACTGCCCCTTTCAAAAACATAAGAAAGAGAATCAAGACTACATATTCGTTTTCTCACAAAAGCCTACATGTGATTTGTTCTTAAGTTTCCAATCCATTTTCACACTTGGACTCCTTGAAGGAATGGCTATACGCAGGGCACTAGGACACATCAGAAGATAGATGCAGTGCCTGCCTGTCCTATGCTCGGATGAGAAGCACAGAAAAGAACAGAGACTCTGCAGCTCCCTGTGAGTTTTAGAAGGGAAGGGAAGGTCTTATGAGCTGAGACAGGGAGAGTTGGCCTACAGTAAGAGAACCAGGGAAGGCTTCCCATAGGAAGTAATTCCCAACACTGTTACAGATGAAAAATAATTCTGAAGATGAGAGATTGAAGACACAGGGAGATGTGTCCAAAAGGAGCAGCCTTTAGGAGGGGCAGAGGGCCAGTGTGTGGGGTAAGATGGAGCCAGTGATCTCGAGGTGCATTATGGGATGGGTGTTCAGTATGGCCGAATCTTGAAGTGAAGACAGAAGAAAAGAATTGTTCAGGTTGGAAAGGACAAAACCTGTCTTATAAAGATTGGTAAAGAATTTACACTTTATCAAGAGGGCAATTGGTAGCCACTTAAAGATTTTATGCAAGGATACCGGCAACTTAGATATCTAACTCTGGTTATTGTTTGGCTAAAGGTATTGACCAACTCTAAATCCAGTAAATATGCTTCCCCGCCTCCCCAATCCTCTCTACTTTTTACAGTTGTAACTACTTCTGCATTAGAAGCTTCCCAGAGAGTACAATAAATTGAGCTTGGCAAATTGTTCATTAGAGAGCTTATATATAAGATTTGCCCTGCATCCATAAATTCAAGTCATTTCTAGATGTCTAGGCACATTTTATTAATGGGTGTTTTTAGAGGATATCTTTTCAAGCTACATGGAGAATGCATAATCTTGTTTGCATATTTCTCATGTAAACTTGATTCTGTTATTCTTGCTAATCAAAGTACCCAGAGAATACTGTGGTTTGTGGTTCTCACAATTGAAGACCTAGTTCCCCTCCATAGCTATCAATCTTAATGTCCTGCTGTGAATGAGAGGTGTGACCTACTTTTTACTGAGCAACTGCTAACATGAAAAGTACTTACTCTTGCCACCTCTTTTGATCTTCCCAATGGCACTGTTGGGAAGGATTTATTATGTCTAAATTTACAGAGGACAATACCAAGGCTCAGCAGGGTTAAGTGACTTGTCCAGGAATTACATAGCTCTGGAGGGCCCATGAGAAAAAGAAAAGAAAGTGGATATGCTTGGTTTAAATGAAAAATGGCCTGCTCTTTCCACACTTGTCATTTTCTCTGTTTTCTGAAGTCATCTTAGCTATGTCCCCCCAATTTCTTTCTTTCTTTCTTTCTTTCTTTCTTTCTTTCTTTCTTTCTTTCTTTCTTTCTTTCTTTCTTTCTTCCTTCCTTCCTTCCTTCCTTCCTTCCTTCCTTCCTTCCTTCCTTCTCTTTTCATCTCTTTTTTTGTAGTAATGAATGGAGGTAGATCTCAGTACCTTGTGCTTGCCAGTCAGGCACTTATGACACTGAGCTATCTCTCTTTGCTTTTATGTGTGTTTCTCTATGAAGAGTTCCTTTATCTGGCCCATAATGCCTCTCTCTTAACTTACTTGTGGTTTTGAGTTTTGAATCATTGTTGCTTTGGCCAAGGACAGATCTTTGTTCTCTTGCCATAATCCAAAAGGAAATGAATGAGGATTTGGTTGTCACACACACCCTGTTTTTCTTTCTGATGCTGAAACTGCAGTTTAAGTCAAGGGTTCGGAGCACTTCATTCCACTTTATGAAGCCTTCTGTGGTCCTGTGCCTGATGCATGTATTAGCAATGGTTCTTTTTAAACTATGGGAGATCTTAAAGCCCACAACCACTAGGAGTTTCAAAGTTCTATTTGTATATACAGCCTCAATTTAAACCAGTTAACCTTCCAGCTTCCTAATCCTCAGAAACCCTCAAAACTCTATGATAGCCATTAAATCACACTGTGCCCAGTCCCTTGTGCCTCACCTATCTCTTCCATACCATGATATCTTTTGCATTTCTTGTGTTCCTCCCTCTCCAGCTTGCCTTTTACTTCTAGGCTTTTCAGGGTTCCCCCTTCAAAAGGTTTGTTTGATAGGAAATCTTTTTCCAACCTACGAGTGAATATCTACTCATTTTTATCCTAATTAATGAATACTGTCAGAAAAAAAGTACTTTCTATCCTATTATTTAGGCCACTGTATGCATGCATCTCATAGCACAATGTAACATATCATATGAGTAGTTATTTCTATCTTTTTGTCTTTATTTAATTGATATCTATAGCATTCACTGGGTAACAAAGTTCTCAATGACAGGGACTAAATCTTCTTGCAAATGTCATTGTAATCCTAGTGATAGACACTTTGTTGCAGGGCGGGAATCTCTTGAAAATTTGAATTCTTTGGATTATATTATAGATGACACAATTGCCACTGAACTATTCTGATCCAGTGTCAATGACCTGCTCCTGGTTAAAATTTCAGTGAATATCACACAGAGGTGGAAGATATTCTGATGACTAATATAGATTTCTGTGAGTCAAAAAAATTTTTATTTACATTGTCTTAATGAACCCCTGTGAACTCAAATATTCAGATCTATTTCAAATTGTTGTAAGATTCAGGTTTAATGCTAAACTCCTAGCTCTGATAGGATACATTTATGCTTACAAAAGTTAGTCAGTGGAAATAAATGTAAAAAAATATTCAGGGGCTGGCTAGATAGCTCCTTGTACTAAAGCGCCCGCTAGGCAAGAGCAGGGATCACAGTTTTATCCACAGCACCACATGCTGCACTAGTCTTGCTGGCAAGGGAGGTTGGTCCAGTCACAGAGTCAGGGCATAGTGGAACAGGCTTGTAATTCAAGGATCGGGGAGGCTGAAAACAGGAAGATCACTATGAGTCTAAGCTATGCAGTGAGACCCTGTAACAACCAAATAAATTTATAAAAGAAAATATTCAAAGAATGGCATACATCAATGATTATAAGTCCAGTATTGTACCAGACTTGCTCTGATCCAGTACTGTTTAGCTGGTACATGATCATACGTGAATTAGCCAGTCTCTCTATAAGCATATTTCTCCTCTTTCATAATTGAAATAATAATAGTAATTCCCAAGGAGTTGATAAGAATTAAACAATATATGCAAGGTATTAACAAATGTAGGCAAAATGCATAGCCCCTTGCTGAACATCAAATTAATTTCAAATAAATGTTAGCATTTATATGCATAAATGATTAGTATTATTAAATTAATAGGGAATTAGTAACTAGTGATTGATTTATTTTAGCTTCCCCCTCCAAATCACAGCATCAGTTTTCCCTTGTATTACTTGTTTGATAGACATTGTCAGCAAGCCATGGTTTGGGATGACAACTAGAAATTCACTAGAATATCTGGATATGGAATACTGACAGTTATTGAAATTTTTGATAAGAAACAAGCAAGCAGATGCTGCTGGAGAAGGGAAAATCATGATGACTCCACATTCTTCTCTATGATCTCCACATGATTCTGATTTCTCTTTGCCCACAATGGCAGCATTTATCAAAAAACTTTTTTTCAGTCACAAACACTCCTACGTTATTTTTGGTTACTACAGTAACCTTATAACCTCTCCCAGAGCAGAGAGAAGACAGGCACTCTGCCATTGGAAAAGAGGAGGTGTGCAGTTATTTTTAGATGGACTGAAATAGTAGCCATGGGTTTCCACTTATGGGAACTGTGGGAACCTTCTCCTATGGCTGGGACAAAGTAATGACTTCAATGAAATAATGACTTTCCCATCATAAACTTTACCCCAGTGGTGATGATGTGCCTCTTTAGTGGTCTTTCCATTGGGCTGTTTTGTCTTTTTAGTATTAAGAGAATGAGGGTCTGGTTGTTGTTCCCATTTTGTCATTTCATTCTTCTTGGGCTTGAAGAAAATGAGAGGCAGAGACAGACTACCTCTCCTGGCTAAATTGTTCCCAGCTAATAAAACTGCAGGAACTGTACCTTAGAATGTCTTCCATAAATCAGCCCTGGGGAGAATTAGGTGCTGAGAGATGGAGGAATGATGTTTAATCATCACTTGTAGGAAATCATTAGCTGCACGCCCTCATTCCGCTACTTGCCCATTTGTCATTCGCCAAGTGCTAGTTTCCCCCTAGACCATTAACATTTCTCAACGACTTTCTAAATGCAGAGAAAAACCACCAAAGGGGTGAAGGATGGGGGGATGTGATGGATACACAAAACTGCGAAATGCCACTGCCTGTTGCTCCTGCTCCTGTGAATGTGAATGGGCAAGCATAGGGACAAGGTGAGCAGTTGTCAGACCAGCCAGCTGCTGCCACATGAGCTACAGATGCCTTTGCCTCCTGTTCTCCCCTGTGCAAAAACACCCCAACAGCTCCCTGAATAGCTTCCTTTATGCAACGTGAAGGACAGCTCTGTCTTTTCTTCATTATCTCAAATTTGTAATGGTCAAAGAAAAAGAGAAGGTTAGGTAGTTAATAGGGGACTATCAGCATAAGGAAATTAATTGAATTATCCAAGACACCCTCTTCCCATTTCTGTAGAAGGAAAGCCACAGCTCAAGCTTCTATAGTAGCTACTAGAGAATGAAGTGGGAAGTTTGGTAAAATTGAACTTCTTCCTTGTTCACATAGACTGCCAGACACCTTCAAAAGGATGACCCAGAGGGGATGTGTAGGCAGGCATCTTTGTTGAGAAATTTAAAGGAGGAAGTATTATAGTTTTCTTCTTTCCTGAAATACACTTTCAATGTTAAAACATGTATACCAGGGGATGTCAGGGACTGTATCTCAAATGTTTGTCTCTAATGATGTCCTTAATTATTTTTGATCATGGAGCTTAGCTTTCTGTTCTAATTTATAGTGTTACAGACAAGACAAAGAACAGCAAGTAACGGGAAGTTTGCTAAGGGCTTACTATATGCCCTGTACCATAATAAAGCTTCTGACATACACTAAAGGGTGTGATTGTACCAGGAATGAAGAATCATCATTCTAACGTTTCTGGTGAAAAACTTGGTGTGATTGATAATGGTTTCCTATGTTCATGGCCTTTGCCTAGGGCAAGAGCCAAGTTCTTAGGCATCTAAAAGTCATAAGTTTAGGGGAGCCCTGTAAAAGATATAGGATTAGCTGGGTGTGGTGGCAAATGTTGACAATCCCAGCACTTTGGGAGGCATAAGCAAGAGGATCACAGGTTAGAGTCTAATGAGGGAAACTGACACTGAAGGCAGCTATTTCTTAAAAAATAAAAGGGCTAGAGATTTAAGTTTAGGGCTGCCAAAAGAGAAGATATTGTAGATAAAGCCTCTTTTGCTCGCTAGCACACTTGTCCTGTTGACACAGGTTTTCCTGACAATTTGAATACAAATGTGAGACAGGCAGGGCAGGGGAGGTAGCTCAGTGGTCTAATGCTTGCACAGTAAATGCAAGGACCCAGGTTTAATCCTCAGTACCACATGTCATACTAACCCTGGAATCCCGGGCACATCATACTGGCCACTGAAACTAGGCATACACAACTATATTCCCAGCACTGGAGAGGCTGAGACAGGAGGATCACTACAAGTCCAAGCTGTGTATCAAGACACTCAACCAAATAAATAAATAAATAAATAAATGAATAAATAAATAAATAAATTAATAAATTTAAAATAATTTTTAAAAAGTGAAACAGTCAAGTGTAATTTTAATATCTCAACAGTTTGGGGGGGAATATTTTAGAGGGTAAAAAATTAATCATGAGCTATCTCTCTGGCTTAGCAGTTACTACTGGTGCTTATAAAGTTCTTAGGGAAGGCACCACAGCTGGTAGGTCCTGGACAAGGCATAAGAGAGCGAAGCCCATTAGGAGGAGATAGCTTTTAGGAACCAGAAGTACTGAGTGTTGGCCTTAGTTCTCTCACTTATTAGGTCTATAACTTTAGGGAAGCTACCTTTTATTTGTTTGCTACAAAAACAGAGAGCTTAACTGTAGCTTTGGAATTTCCTCCTTCTAACTGAAAAGGCATTAATTTCCTCATGTATTTGGAGTTCTTCCTTGTTGGATATTTATGGAGAATGGATCCTAGTGAAATGCAGAGAGAGAAGGGAAAAGATTGTTGGGCTTAGTGTGGATCGAGACAGCGAAAGGGTGCATGAAAAACATCTCAGTACTAAAATTGGACCTAATATGTGATCACATGAAATTTGAGGTCGCATGGTTGTGGGTCACTGGTCCTGTGATGGTTGGATCCCAACAGAGTTGGTGTTTATTTGTTCTGAGTCACATTTCTTGGCCTGGGCCCCATCCACAATGACAACAGTAATGACAACTGTAATAATAACTCTACAGATATTTATGGGCTGCAAGGCTTGTTTTTCTGTCCCCTGACAATCAGAAAGTAGCTTACTTAGGCAAGCTCCCAATGTTTCCCTAAGAGAAATGTTGGATCATTTGCAAGTTCTTAGGATCAACAAAGAGTCATTTAATTCACAATGTGGCTGAGAACCTCTTATCCTCAATACGCTGAAGAGTACTGTTAATGCTGTTTTTTATGCAGCAAACTAGAAAAAAAATGCAAAAACTTAATTTTAATTGAAAATGAATACATACATGTTTAAAGGGGATAGAGAAATGACATGGTTACATTATATGGGGAATTTCGAATGAGCATTTAGCACTATAGAGGTTGTAAATTCTTCTTAGTTTACTTTAAGTAGATGATGCTCCTTTGCTGCTGAAGGATGTGAATTCTAACATAGCTTACCTTTTCTGGTCAGCAATGTTGGCTCTGTTGGAGAATGGACCCAAATGAAGTGACTTGGGGAACAGACAGATTTGGCATTGGTAGGAAAAGGGCTGGATCTAAATGGGTTTGTTTGATGGGAAAAGGAAGGAAACAAGAAGTTGTCATGCCCTTTCAGGTCTCTCTGAGCAGGAAAGAGAATGGGTGAGGAAGTTAGTCCTACTGCTTCCACGTGGTGGTACTGAGTTTTGTACATGCTTTTGGGAACAAACCAGGAATGACAGAGGAGCGGAGATAAAGGGAAAAACAACCGAGATAGTCCTGGCAGCTGTGCAGATAAGAACAAGTCGATAAAATGTGAGCTGGTTAAGGATACAACATTATGTAGTAAAGGTGTG
>PVKN010037008.1:0-11325 GCA_004027915.1 Capromys pilorides
TTGTGAGTAGTTCATACATGTACACAACACATTCTAATTCTTTTTTACATCCTCTGACTTTTTCTCTTCCCTCTCTATCATTTGATCTGCTTCCCATTTACAAAAGATCTGTCTCACTGTTTCCTATTATCTATCCTTTAGTTTACTCTTTAATTTATCAAACTTTATTATGCTCATATAGGAGAAGTCATATGGTTGAAGCAATTGGGATTTCAGGCAATCAACTCATTTTTCTAAAGTAAACCAGTTGCAATACATATTAGATATAAAGTACAGCTATTGAATTTTCATGTGTTTTTACCTACTAGCCTCTCAATGGGGAAAAGACATAAACTTCTTCATTTTTTACCTATGACTATTTTCCTGTTGTAAAATCCATAATTGCTTCTGGTTCCTTTACTTCCTACCACACATCCATAGGGATTTCTTTGCCCTCATCTTTAAATCTCAGACCTTCAGGCAGTCCTCTTACCCCATTTAGAAGTCATTATCCCAAACATCCTATTTTGCTGTTTTCGTTAGTAAGTGACCAGCTGCCCATGTGGGAGTCACAGGGGTGTCTCTGACTTGAAATTATAACCTCCCTCTTATCTCAAGGGGACTGGGAAGCATTTCACAAATCCTTTCCAATTTGGTTATATTGGTGACCATTAAAATCACCAGATGTATTCATGGCTATCTGGGGCTGTTTCTCCAGGAAGAAAACATTCCAACTCCCTCTGCATGTCATTTGTGAAAAAGGCAGACTGTCGCGGAGGGGAGCTATGACATTCTGCCTTCTAGCCTTGGACTAGTGAGTCCTTCTTTTAACCTTGTCTTCTCAGATGTCAGATTCGTCTTTTTCTTCCTGGAGAATAAATACGGCAACAGTGTTCTGTTTGTGGTATGCTGGGGCTTTTGCCACTTTGTGTGGATAAAGGACAGCACGACAACTCGGTGTCCAGCTTCCTCCCATTGGCCTAAAACAGCTGTTCTTTCTGGTGTCATAGCTTTTCTCTGGGATTGTGGCACATTTGGAGCCCCATTATTTATGTTCAATCAGTAGAGATCCTGCTTCTCTGGTAGGAGGCTCTGGTGTAAGTCTCAGGAGATGGTCATAATTTTAAAAGATTATTTATTTATTCGGTACAAGGTCTCGCTACATAGCTCAGACTTATAGTGATCCTCCCCAGCACTGGGATTACAGACATGTACCGTGCCTGGTTTTTCAGTGGCTGGCTGCTGGCCTGGCATGCAGTACTGGGGTCAAACCCGGGGCCTTGTGCTTGGCAGGCAGGTGCTTAGATCACCAAGTTATCTCCCTGGCTGGTCATCAGTTTCAAATATAGTGTTTTCCCCAGGAAGCTTCATGGATGCCCTATAGAGATATTGAAATTTCCTCCAGGTATCCATTGTGACTTTACTTCTGAGACCTGTAATGAGGAAACTATGAAGGCTCCTTGGAGGTGGGTATCTGCTGGTATCACCATTCATGTCCTGGATTTTGGTATCTGTAAACTCTTCTGGAACTTATGCTGCCTCAAACTCTCTCTGGAGTGTCATCCTTTCTCCTCAGCTCATCTGTGTGTCCTATGTGGTGGACCCTGGAATGGATATAGGTCTGATGTCTCAACTAATGGACTCGGTATAGTACCTGCTTTACAAAGGCTGCTTCAGAGGCTAGAATATGATACAGGAATAGGTGAGCCACAGAGCTCTGCTTGTGGAGATAGAAGTTGTACCAGCAGACAGGACAAGAGCTGAGGTCCTCTTGCCTCCTGTAAGTGCCATCAATTTGGAGCCAACACCAAGGATGCAGTGCTGAGGAGCAAAGACTGAGAAAACTGGTCATGTTTGAGTCCTGGGTTGAGCATCATTTGCTGTATTCTCTGCTATGCCAGCCAGCAAATCACCTTTTCTCTCTAAAAGTGGTTTTAGTAGTGTGCTTGCTCACCTGCTACCAGAGTCCTCTCTCTACACTCAGATTGGTAGTCAAGAAAGAAAATGTTCCATTTATTTTCTGTTCTCCAGGAATAAAAAAGATGGTGAAGTACTCATGCAGAAAATGTTCACCACTAGATCAAGAAATATGTAGTGTGACAAAACAGAATTAATATATTGAGGGGCAAAAGACATAAAAAAATAAGGGGAAAACCCTTGTAATTACAAAAGTCACAGCTGAAGACCAGCTTTACAGGTACATTTATTGTATTAGCTATCCTTATCATCCCAGGTTATGTTCATCATTTAATTCTTTTTATGCCAGCTATTAAGAAACTTGGCACAAAATATAGTAGTCCAGTATATGAAATAGATTTTGTTTTGGATAGTGGTGCTTTCCTCGATCTTCAGCAGATTTTTTGACCTGAGCATCTTAAGGACACCGTTATGGAGCTACTGTGCTCAGGTGAAATGCCTAGGTTGGGACCTGAGATACAGTAGGCCATTCAAGGCTGGAGCAGTTACTATCGGCTACTTTACAGCTGCTCACTAGACCCATGAGCTTCCTCCTGACTGTCCCCGGTAGCAGTCGCAGTCAGGGAGCTGCCTGTGGTCCCAGATTTTCTCTTCATTATTGGTCTCTTCTGATAACATGGAATTTTAGCTGCCTTTCACATGCATTGTACTTAACAACAAAGTGGCCATTCCTGGAAATTCTGACTTCTCCACATTTGTTTACGAATCTCTGCATTTATAGTCTTTGTTATGAGCAAAGAATAATTAATATAATTATAACAATATAATTATATTAGGCAGAACTCAGTCATAAACCACAGCAGAAAGGGGTGCATCACAGATCCTCCCTGTGCCTACAGATGCATTTATCATTCTCAGATTTTTCCTGTTTGACTAGTACCAAAAATATAAGATCACACAGAACCAGTAGTATTTCCTATATGTGTTCTACCACAAGGATAGCAAATATAATACATCCTCAACATTCCTAATTAATTTTATCAATTTTTATCTATGAGCTTAGTCTAGGCTCAAAGTATTCAAAAAGGCATAACGAAGGATTGATCCCTAAACAGAAAACTTTCTTTCCTTTCTTATCCCTGGATTGTTGTATTTTGAGATTTTGTTATTGAAGTAGACTATATATTTTTAAGCATTTTAATTTTTTTAATTCTCTATGTTGGGTTTGTAGCAGGGATTATTTGTAGTCATGAATTTGTAATTATTGTACTCCATAACTCAATTTTCTTTTTTGATTGAAAAGAGGCTACATTTCTTGGATTGCTTTTGATGTCAGGCCAGCAGGTAAGAATCTACAGAATCCTGTTTGACCCTGTCTCGTATTCCTTGTCCTATAATCTAATGACAGAGCATGGAAGAATTGCTGCTAGACTTACTTTACTAGTTTGCTCTGGGTGAAGCCCTTGTGTTTTAACATTTTTTGAATTGTTCACTTCTAAATTAGAAATTTATTGTTTTAAATCATAAGCAAAAAATGAGCTCAACTTGGACTGAGGACTTAGGTCTGGACTTGGGACTTGGACTGAGGACGGGGCATTTGGGGGTAGAATTTTGAGGTTCGTACTTGGAATGGAGAGAAGGGGTCTGGAGAGGATGGCCCTGCCTGAAGAAGAACTACTTGTGTGGAGAACAGCAGAAATCCAGAGAAGGGGATGAAGGAAACTGATATGGAGCAAAGTCTGGCTCCTAAGTGTTCTCCAGAGAGTTAGGGAAAACCATCTTAGAGTTTGAGAACAGTTTTTCGATGTGTTGACAGCAAAGGTTAGAGTGGCATTTCCTTTAGAAAATCCCCAGTGTGTAGAAAATGAACTTTTACCAAGTACTTTAGTAGCAGTTTAACTTTTTCCTTCATAACCAAAGTGTTGGTGTCCTTATTTTTTTGGAGGGGGCTGGGTTTATTGCCTAGCCTGCTTGTTTTTTGGCAGTGGGATATGTCAAATCAGTTATATTCTGAAGAAGGGAAATCTGACTGAGCAAAAGAAATACAGCAGGGAGTGGATAACCAGAGAAAAATTTATGTTTGTTTTATGAACAATTGGTAGACAGAGTCCAGCACATTACCATGAATGTGGCAGAGGCAGTTGCAATGAAATCAGTGTTGCTTAGCATTGGCTTCTTCACCATCCTAGTGATGGGAACTCAAAGTTGGCTAAAGAATTTTGAGAAAATGGTAGATGCCCTCTGAAAATCATCTCCAAGCCCATACATTCCAAATAAGTGGCTTGAGGAGGCTTCTGGAAGCTGTATTTTCATGTGACCACACTTAAGTAGAATACCAATTTATCTAACAAGATAATTAAGACAGGACTATAAAACACTAGTCAATATGTCACTATGTCTTTTAATTCTCACAGTAGATCTCTCATTTGGCCATTTTTATCTTTATCTTAAGGGAACAGAGGTTTTGGGAAACTTCCCAAAGTCAGCAGCTGGTCCATAACCAAACTTGACTTGGAATCTGGTCTCAGTGATAGCAGTGAACAAGCTCTTGATCCCTAACTGTAGTGCCTTAGAAGTAAAGATTCACCATAGTGCTCATCAAATGAACGACAAGGTAGGAGTTGGTAACTGAAGTAAGATTGAAACATATTTCTTTAAAGATCATATATATTGGGCCGGCGAGGTAGCTCAGTAGACTAAGCTCCTGCTTTAGCAAGCGCAGGGACCAGGGTCCAATCCCCAGTCCTGCATGCTGCGCCAGCCTCTCCTGCAGGGCACGCTGAGCCAGCAACCCAGTCCAGGCTTGGAGAGGCATGCCTGTAATCCCGGTGCTGGGGAAGCTGAAAATAAGAGGTTCACTATGTGTCTGAGCTGCTTAGTGGGACCCTGTACCAAATACAAAAATGGGAAAAAAATCGTATCTATTGTACAGGGCAAATGCAAAACTATATTTCTAAGCTACATTTTTCACTATGTAGATAAAAAGTTGACCATAATTATCTAGTTCTACAGTCTAATCTTGTCGGTGAGACAACCCTCTATCAGAGTTTCTCCATTGCTAAATTGTGTTTGGCAACTGTGGTAGTTAATTGTGATATCAACTTGAATAAGAAACACTTAGCAGACTGCTTTTGCACAGTTCTGAGTGCGTCTGGGTGGCCGGCTCACTAAAGATGATGACCCACCCTGGGCGTGGGTGGCACCCGTGGAAACACGTGCAACCCAGATGGACAAAAAGGGAAAGAAGAAGCAAGGGTGACTTCTGTTTCTTTGGAGGAGCTCAGTTTTCCCCGCCACCTTTGGACGGTCATCCTCCGGCTTCCAGCATAATCTCTTCAGCCTTCTAGTGGAGATCTTCGATTTCCTGATGTGTTCTTCACAGTGAGCTCAAGACCTACAGCTTCTGACTGGATCCTCAGCTCTCCAATGCACAGCAGGCCCTTTTGCTTCCTTCCACAGATGACACCACAGGCAGACACGGTAAGCCTACCTTCTAAATCCTTTGTATGTCATATATGAATGTATATTTTTATAATAAGCCTGCTCCTCTAATGAGTCCCAGCTGATGCAGCAATTCAGAGCGCAGTGATCATATGTCACAAACAAGAAGTGAAGACCCTTTCCTCTATGTGTCTTAGTCACTTCACCTGTTGCTGGGACAAAATATTCGATAGCTACAATTTAAGAGTTGGCTGGCCCTAAGGCAGAGGGGCACTGAAAGGAGAGCTGTCATGATTCCTCATGACAGGAATCAGAAAGACAAGCAGGGAGCTGGGGAGGGGGCTGCCACCTTTGTGCTTCACACCTGCAGTGGCCCACCCCACCTCTCCTGCACCTTTTAACAGTTAAGTCAGCTCTAACGTCCTTGTAATCCAGTGACCTTCCAAAGAGCTCCCCTATGATCCCATGAGCCTTCAGGTGGACCTTTAGATATAAAACATGAGAGCATTATTTATGGGAAGGCAGTTTTCAGTCCAGCTCACTGTGTGTGAAGCAACACAAAGGTGTTCTGGGGACAGATTTGCTAGCAAAATATGAAGAATACCTTGTGATGTGGGTAGAGTTTATAGTAACCCTCAGGCCATCACCAGTACCACACTCCTACTATAGGTGAATTGGGATAATTTTTCTTTTAAATGTCAGGGTGTTGGTAACATCTATAAACAGTATTTTAAAAGTCTGTCTTACTGAAGCAAGGCTTTTTATGAACAACCAGAAATTGGGAGAAAAGAAGCATCAATATTCCAGATTTTTATTATATCCTTTAAATTTGTATAATGTCTGTCTCTTTAAGCAGGAAACATTGGTCAGTGCCATTCATGGGAGGAATGATAGGCACTCCACAGTGGACAGAAAACCTAGGAGCCACTCAGGAGGAAGGTCTAGGGCAAGTGGGCCTGAGGCTGGAGTGTAGCCTGGTTATTGTTCCATTCCGCTCTGACACAAGCTGGTTCTTGTGACCTACTGGATCAGTGCCATGGAGCTGCCTGAAAGAGGCCTAGATCAGGCTTAGATCTGAATCTGGGCTGAGTGGACGAAGCACCCTACATGAGTGACAACGCTGTTTTCAGCATGCTCTGACTGCCCTACAGGAGCAGCTTTTCCAACATGTCTCCCTGAGCTGCATTACACCAAAAGAGAGGTGAACCACAAATATTATGGGCTCCTTATGAACTGTGGCATCTGCCCTTTCTTTACAGTAATTTATAGAACATGCCATCAATTTAGTTTAGATGTTAGAAAAAAAATCTCAAATCCCTTTTCATCGTTCTGGTTTAATAAATGCCTAACTTTTCTCTATCACACAATTGTATTTTATATGTGATATGAATATGTATGTGTGAATACACATATGTATGCACCTGTATGGTTTACTTTGTCTCCATAGTAATATCGCAAAATGTGACATAAAAGGAGAAACTGGAGCGCAGAGAATGGATGAGGCTGAGATGGTAGGCGGAGAAGGACTCAGCGCTCTGAGTGTATCTAGGGTCCTCTTTTCCACCAGAGTTGCTACTTGGCGTGAAGCCCACTGACTCCCCAAGGGATGCTTGAATCATGATTTCCTGGAGGAATTAGACCGCTGGCACAACCATCAATAGGACAAAGTGAGAGTATCACAGCACACACGCAAACCGTGCCATGATAAACCACACCATGATAAATGATACAGAATTTTACTAAACAAAATGACAGGAATGGAACAATGGCTGTTATATTGAATCATGTCTTCAAATTAGTTATTTAGAGCATCAAATATAAGCATGCAAAACTGATAAAAAAGTTAAAAGAAATTAAAAAAGAGAAGGGAAAAAATTAAACATTAACTGCTCCTTTACCAGCAGAAGGCACTAGTACACTTGTTCAAGCTGTCTTGTGTGTACACATAAATATATCTTTCCCCTTCCTTCCTTCTTTCTTTCTTTGGTCCTTTTCCTCCTCCCAGTTTTTCCTTTTCTTTGAACAGACTCTTTCCCTTTCATAATATCTACAGCACCTTTCAGATTTTATTTACTCTTTCGGGTTCTTACACTAGCAAGATAATTTGATATTTGCACATGTGAATCTGATATTGACTTAGGTTGTACAATGTATGTGCTAGACTTTGGCTGCCTGATCTTCCATAGTGAAGTTTAGTCAACTAATTAGCAGCACAGGAAGAAGTGTAGCAAAACAGAAAGGATGGGGAGGCTGCATCCCAACTGACCAGGGTTCAAATCCTGGCTCTAGCACTTCTGCAACATTTATATACTATTTACTTCCTTGTGAATTTAATTTCCTATTCTGTGAAATGAGAGTGATAATTACTTTCACAGTGTGATGCTTGATGTTGCGGAATAACTGGCATCATTATGACTGTTACCTGAGAAGCCAGTGGTCCCAAAGGGAGAGGGTGGGGCCTTATTGCCATTACGTAAGGGCCTCGATGACTGCTTATAGAGACCAGGATACCAAGGTCCTGAGTATTTTTCCTTTCTTTCCTTAGCTGTCATTGCTCTGGCTCTCTCTACCTCCATTTCCTTTTTGCTTATAATTGAGTAACTGGAAAGATGAGAGAGCTGGGTACCTCAAAGGAGTTGTCAAAGTTTATTTGCTGCTTCCAGGTTCTCAGTGGTTGCTTCCAAAACTGTTATTTGAAATATGTATTTCAATTGTGTGGGCATTCAGGGCCTCCACAGCTGTCCTTGAAGGATTATGGCTGTGACTCTTCAGCACAGAAGAGCAATGTCTCTGCAGTAAAAGGCATTTCCAGTCACACCACTGCTCCTTGGGATCACCCTGGGGAACAGGCTGCAGCAGTGTCCTGGTGCACTGTGACAGGTAGACAGCAGAGGGCACCTCTAGCCTACAATGGACTGCAAGCTGACCCTGAGAGCATGGACGTGCAGTGGGTACTCCTGCTGCCTTACCATGCTCTTATTTTACAAAAATGCATGTATCCCGCCAGCATTTGCCCTGGACGCCTGCACCTCCCTGTCCACTTGGGACAGCTAGTTGGTCTTTCATGACTTCTGAGTGAAGAGGAAGCTTTGGACTCAGAGGGGGCTTTTTCACCTGAAAGCAAAGGCCTGCCTATTCTACTCCACCAGGCCTTTGTTGGGCGAAGCCTTCCAATCGCATGTAGAACTTTGCTTTATTAAATCTGATGAGCTCTATATTTTTGCCACATGTCACAGATCACCCACGTTGACTGAGCCCTGCCAGAGCGGAGCTGCTATTACCCTGAAATGAAGCCAGATTTTTTAAGTGGGTGGGGGCAATTCCAGTTTGGTGCAATAAATTATACGGTTCTGCCTGATTTATTTTGCTCTGGGCTGGGAGTACTCTTGACGGAATGCATCTTGCAATGTGTAGATGGGTTGGGGAACATCAGGAGCAAGGAGGTGGGGAAAAAGAGAGCGAATTAGGAGTTTCTGCAGTGAATAGGTTGAAAAAAACAGACAAACACAGTTGCCTGCTTTTCTTTTCCATCCCCTTCCCAACGTTGTCACCATTCCTGTTTTTTTATACTTTCTAAACTTGGAGCTGAGCTTCTGCAATTCCAGAAAGAAATTTGGGAATGCATATTTTCCACAAATGGTAATAGAATCCCTGTGCTCCTATTCACTGCTCTGTCACAGAGGGAAACTCTGTAGACTCTGAATTCCAAGAAATAGGTCTCTAGAATTTTCCTCCTTTGTTCTGTTTTGTTCTGTGATGGTTTTGAAAGAGGATACTGGTACCTCGATTATCACTGAGTCAGGAACCTAGTTAAATGTGCTTAGTCTACATGAAAATGAGCCTGCAACCATAGAAGAAAGTAAATAAAATTTAAACTGAACCTTCTCATTTGGACCTTAGGACCAGGGGACTAGTATACAAAAATGCATTAGGATAGAATGCAGGCAAGACTAATGTTAGAATATCTCTGCTCAAATCCATATTTTACCTCAAGTTCTTTGAAACAAAATTTAAAAATCATTTATTTATTTATTTGGTACAGAGTCTCACTACACAGCTCTGGCTCATAGTAATCCTCCTATCTCAGCCTCTCCAGTGGTGGGATTACAGGCATAGCCGGTTTCAGCGTTGGCTCTGTGCACCCAGGGTTCTGGAGCCAGCATGGCATGTGGTACCGGGGATCAAACTTGGGTTCTTGCACTTGGAAGGCAGGTGTTTAGACTGTGGAGCTATCTGTTCAGCCCTTGACCTCAAATTCCTAGTCACTCCCTGACTTTTTTTTTTTTTTTCTAATTAGTAAAAATGGGATTGCCATCTACCTCACATAGCTGTCATGGGAAT
Source organism: Capromys pilorides (assembly GCA_004027915.1). Classification (NCBI taxonomy): domain Eukaryota; kingdom Metazoa; phylum Chordata; class Mammalia; order Rodentia; family Capromyidae; genus Capromys; species Capromys pilorides. The sequence goes on from PVKN010037008.1 coordinate 9,679, forward strand.
TAAGTGAAAAAAATGTGGATGAATTCTCTGACCTTAGGAAAACTCAAATAATACACATTTAATGTTTTTACTTGTAAAACAATTCTGCTGGCATATGGGCTGACTCAGCTGTAATCAAAGGAGACCCCCTTGTCTTCGGAGACATTTGAAGAGACAGGGCTCCGCAGGTAGACTTCAGGGGTGCATCTCACCTGGCTGCACACTGCGGTGGAAGAGCTCACAGAGCTAAGTAAGGCTGCTGGAGAGAAGCTGGGAATCACATCTGGAAAACACTCTCTATTTATAGATGTGCCCTTCATTTATTTCCAAAGAAAATAGACTTATTCACAATTACTGCGCATATAATCTCAGATGTGGAACCTTATAAATGAAGTCTAAATTTTTTTCCAGTGGAATACAAGAGACATCTGATGAGTTCCTACTTTTTCCACCAAATTCAGACAATTCTAAGATACTCACTTTGTAAAATATTTGCTTCAAAAGACCATTCTGCTGGAAAATCTTAGCTGACCAGAAGGATGAGAAGGATGAGTTTTGTCACTGTGACATTTGTTTGACCTTGAAACCACATAGTACTGAGTTGAGTGGAAGGTGACTGCCTCAAAACGACAGGAGGAAACCTTAACTCTATTTTCCACTATTATCTGATTTTTTTTTTTTAACTGAGACTCAGCCTGGCCTACTAGCTCAGCTGACTAAAGCACCTGCTTAGGCAGAGCACCATGGCCTAAGCAAGCATTTTAGTCAAATCCCCGGTGTGCCATGCTGCCCCACCTACAGGCTGTACTGAGACAGTGGTTAAGACTGGGCATGCTGGCATGCACCTGTAATCCCAACACTTGGGAGGCTGAAAACAAGAGAACCACTATGAATCTGATCCACATAGTGAGACACTGTAGACCCTGTAGACCCTGTCCTAAATATAGAAAAAAGCAAAACAACAACAACAAAAATAAGACTCATGAGAATCATCACTATACAAATAAAAATGAACCTTGGCTCTTTTCATTAATCTGTTTATTTTTGTCAATAAATTCTCTGCAGTCTAGGTGACATTTCTATCCACTAATTAAAGTACCTATCTTGTATTTAAAATATTTTCAATATTTCTTTCTCACAAAACTATAGGAAGAAACTTTAAGCAAAAATGTAAAAAGAGGGCCACAGAGATAGCTCAGCAGTCTAAGTGCCTGCCTAGGCAAATATAAGGACCCAGGTTTGATCCCGGTACCTCATGCTGTCCCACCGACTGTTTTTATAGTACTATTTTATTCTCTGATAGAGCTGCCAAAATGTAAACTTTACTAAAGAATCTTATTATTTATAATTTCTTAAGAATGGCTTTAACTGCATGGAATTTACTAAATCTTCCTGGAAGTGGTTTACAACAGATATCTCATCAATTTCTAATAGAATTTCACAAACTGTACTATTAGCAGAAGAACATAATTTATGATATTTCAGAGAGTGAATTTGTGCTAAAATTAAAAAAAATGTTTTCAAGATGAGAAAAAATTAGGCAAATTTTGAAGATAATTGAAGGTCAATTGTAGCCATCAAAAAAAAAATTGGAATTTCTTCCTCTCTCACCCTGAAATAGCACATTGATTTTTCTCATAGCCTTAGGATTTACATTATATAATTTTG
>PVKN010037009.1:0-11326 GCA_004027915.1 Capromys pilorides
TTTTCCTGCTGGAATTCTAGGTGTGTGCTACTCTTTTTCTCTTAATGACATAGAATATATTTTCTCCCCAGAAAAAAATGGTTGGTTTGTAGGAATTTGTATATTTGAATTTCTGAGACACTGCCAAACTGTTTTTTGAAATGACTGTGTCATTATATGTTTCTACTAGAAGTGCATAATAATACCAGGCTTCATTTCCTTATCAGTACTCGTTATGATTAGTCATTTTAATTTTGACCATTTTAATGGGCATATAGTTGGTATCGAAGTGTGATTTTAATTTGCATTCCCCTGATGACTGACATTGAACACAATTTCCTGCTTCTAGGGTGTAGGTAAAATATTCAAATACCTTGCCCATTTTTAATTGGATTGTTTGACTTTTCATTATTTGTTATACAAACAATTGATATATTCTAGATATTCTTTGTCTCATAGATTTATTGTGAGTATTTCTCCTACTCTGTGGTTTACCTTTCTATTTTCATGACCATGTTTTCAAAGAGCAAATGTTTTAAATTTTGATGAAGTCCAACTTATCATCTATCTCTTTTATAGTTTCTTTTGTATGCTAGCTAAGAAAATTTTTTCACCACCAGAGACAAAGGTTTTTCTCTAAAAAATTTTTCTAGAAATTTATAAGTTTTAGATTTTATATTTAGATCTAGGATCTGTTTGTTTGTTTGTTTGTTGGCAATGCTGGGAATTTAAGGAAGGCTTTCAATTGTGCTAAGCATGTGCTGTATCACTAAACAACACACCAAGCCCTATAGTTTATTTTAGATTAATTTTTGTGGCTGGCCTGAAAGAAGGGTCTATATTTCTTGAGGCTTCCATAACAAAATATCACAAACTGGGTGGTTTAAAACAGCAGAAATATATTTTCTCAAAATTCTGTTATTTAAGTATTGTACACTTACCAGTTGCACCACTGGAGCTTCTATTTTCTCAAAGTTCTGAAGGCTGTAAGTCCAAGACTGAAGTTTTGGCACCATTATGCCTTTGCCACCTCTCTAAGAAAGAGTCCTTACTCTTCTAGCTTTTGGTGGTTTCCAGCAATCCTTAATGTTCATTCCTTTGTAGATGCGTCACTCTGCTCTTTGCTCTGTCATCACATGGCTTTCTCCCCTTGCCTTCACATGACTGCCCTGTTATAAGGACACCAATCACATTGGATGAGGTGTCCACCCTACTCCAGTATGATGACACCGTAACTAGTTACATCTGTAGTGACCTTGCTTCCAAGTACGATCACATTCTGAGGAACTGGAAGTTAGGACTTTAACATATTCAGTTAAACATATCCATATTCTGAGGATCCAGTTCAGTCCTTAAGAAAGTCAATATTTATTTTAAAAGTTATTCAACATCTAAGCAGTAGAAAGAAACCAGGCAGGAATTTTATCAGGGAAATTTTTAATTTAAAAAATTATGAACTATAACAGGGGCATGGAGTAATAGAGGCTTATTAGAGGTGAAAAGAATCTCTACAAAATACAGAAAGAGTAGATATAGAGACCAGCTACTACCTATCCTAGGGCTTTGACGAGAAACCACAGGAGAGACCCCCTCCTCCAGAGATGAGGTTTAAGAGAAGCAGGTGTGGCCAGGGTCAACTGGATGGCACAGAAGTTTGCCAGTGTACTATTCGTTTTCCCATCACTGGAACAAAATATTCAACATCCACAACTTAAAGAAGGAGAGCTTTGGGGCTGGGGAGATAACTCCATGGCACAAGTGCCTACCTGGCAAGTGCAAGATTGTGAGTTTGAACCCCGGTCCTGCAAAAAGAGAGAGAGAGAGAGAGAGAGAGAGAGAGAGAGAGAGAGAGAGAGAGAGGTTTATTTTGGCTCCAAACACCAGTGGGTTCAGCCCATGTTTGGCTCGCTCCAAGGCAGAACTGTCGTGGCAGAAGAGCCTGGCTGGGGAAAGCTGCTCACCACGTGGCATCCAGGAAGAAGAGAGACAGGAGCCTTAGATGAGGATGTGGCTTTCCACCCCTCCCCTCCCCCAGTGACCCACCCCTTTTTGACCAGGACACCTCTGAATGTGAGGCTTTGGGAGGACATTTTAAATCTGAACCATAGCACCTAGGGTATATGCTGGGCACCTGAGATACCTGAGAAAGCCAGGCACAGGAAGGTGCCATGTAAAATGGATAGAAGGAAAGAAGAACATGATAGCATATACAAATAAAAAACATACAACAAGCAAAGGCAAAATATGCAAAATTATACAGCCTTAGATTCTTTATTTGGTTACAGGGCTCTTATTAATATCTCTGATTTCTTCCTTTGATTGCCTACTCTATTTTCCCCACCCTCAGCCCAGACCTCAGCTGGTGGGAGTTCCTTGCCTAGTAGCATAACACAAACCTTTATTTTCAAAGGGCTGAGGAGTCAGTTGAGGTTTTTGTTTACTGTTTCTATTGTCTTTATTGACCCTTAACCTTGGGCATGGAAATACTAAAAGACATCACAGAAAACATTCTGGATTTAAAACATAGCCTTTATTGTCTGCATTTGTAGCACAATTCTCTTTCCTTTTGGTTACTAAGATCAATAATTACAGCCATAGATAAACTCTTTTCTGCCTTGGTTCAATCAACAGTACAAGGACCCCAAAATGACTAAGTGGAAGTCTTATCTCTTCCTATTTAATTGAACCATTGTTTTCTCCACATGGTGGAAAGATTTCTTCTTTGGGAACTAAGACTCTTGAGCTAGCAAATTATTCTCAATATTACCAGGATAAAAAATCAAAAGTTGCTGTAAGTGGGTTGTCTGATATAATAGTGAGAAGAGCCACTCACATTTCTGACTCTTAGTTCAGAAATTAGAGCTAATAGTATGGAAGATTTCAGGGTTCCTCCTCACTTCTTTTTGATGATTTAGTGCTGCCACAACTTCTGCCACCCTAACAGCCCACAACTCTGCAACCAGGAATTGACTACAGTATGGTCAATGGCAGCATCTACCACATGGCTGGCATGGAGCACAGCATCAGAGGCCTCTACTCCACTTCTCATGGTACAGAGCAGGAGGGGCCTTTTCTTCTTCTTCTTCTTCTTGTTCTTGTTGTTGTTGTTGTTGTTGTTGTTGTTGTTCTTCTTCTTCTTCTTCTTCTTCTTCTTCTTCTTCTTCTTCTTCTTCTTCTTCTTCTTCTTCTTCTTCTTCTTCTTCCTCCTCTTCCTCTTCCTCTTCCTCTTCCTCTTCCTCTTCCTCCTAATGGTCCTCCTGTTTTCAGCCTCACAAGTGCTGGGATTACAGGCATGCGCCATCACTCCCAGTTTCAATCACCGTCTCAGTGCGCTCAAGGTGGAGGTGAGGTGGAGGGGTTGTTAGTATCACACAGCACATTGGGATGGAACCTCGGTCCCTGCTCCTGCCTAAGCAGGAGCTATCTAGTCTGCTAAGCTATCTGGTCAGCCCTTTCACATCTTCTTATGGGACACAGCTAGAAGTCAGAGAGTGGCAACATGACAACAATCATGCGGTGTGCCACCATCTGGATTTTGTTTGTGATTGGATACCTTCTCCTAATAGCAGGAACTAGCTAGATATTGTAGACATTTAAAAGCATGACAGAAGACTTCAGAATGGTATTAGTATACTAATGGGTTGAAGCCTCAAGAAGGGCTGGAATTCCTCAGCTGTATTTATTACTTGTATATTGTATATTTATGATTCTGCTAGTGTTACAACAAATTTCTCACTTTTAGGTATGGGTCTTTCCACTCAAATTCTTTTATAAAAGGCCTAATTTTTTTCTCCTATTTCATCAATATTCTTAGATATTGTACTGATTAAAACTAAATTCAGTAAAAACAAAAACAATGAAAAACCCCTCATATTATTAGTTGCTCTGTTTGACAAGTATTTTCAAGAGCAAAATCAAGGTAGACATGGTGGCACACTCCTGTGATCTCAGCACTGTGAGATGCTGAGATGGGAGGGCTGCAAGTTCCAGCCCAACCTGGGCAACTTAAAGACTTAGGAAAACCCTGTCTCAAAATAAAAATATTAATAAGGATTAATATAAAAGGATTAGAGATGTAGCAAAAGTCCTGGGTTCAGTTCCAGTAATGAGGGAAAAACAAAACTTTCACACTTGCACGAAAGTACATCTAGCAGTATGCTTTTAAACTGGAAAGTGTCCTTGGGAAATGACATAATGGTATGTGTAAACATGAACAGCTTACAGCCACAAGGAAAGGTGTGTGATTTACCTAAGCACAGAAAATATTTCATAGCTTAATTATCAAGGTAGCAATATCTATCGTAAACAGTAGCTGTGACTATCCCTATAACAAATTTCTAAGCATGAGAAATGAAATTTTTCTTTAAGAACATTTGCTCAGTAATATCTTTATCTTTTTATTGATAGGTAGAGGAGGAAAGAACTATGAGAAACAAACCTATAATATCTTCTCTTTTCTCATAAATTTCCCTTAGCATAAAAAATAAACTCCCATGCATGAATCCAAGAACAGGTGTCACCAGAGCTGTGAAACCATATAAATGTACATGCTGATTGATATAGGAGACTGAAACTCCCAATATGAAAGACACCTGGGACACATTCACGTTCTCTAAAATTGAAGAATGAATTTTAGGAACAACAGAGATTAAGAGCAGAATATATTTATTGGGGGGAAAGAAAGCTTCTGTGGGGGAGAGGGACAGATGGGGGACCCAAGTAGGTTGCCAAGGAGTCTGTCTTTCCTAGGGATTTTTATAGAGCAAAACCATGAGATGAAGTGCCAGCCAAATAGCTCAATGAATTAAAGCACCTGTAAGCAGGAGCAGGGGCCAGGGGTTCAATCTCCGGGCCTGCTGTGCTGTTCCCTCAGTGTCTCAGTTACTCTTCTCTCACTGGGATAATTACTTGACACCCAAAATGAAAGAATGAAACGTTTATTTAGCTCACAGTTACTGGAGGATTAAGTCCATACTCAGCTGACTCCAAGGCAGACTGGCACATGGCAGAGGGTAGCAGTTCATGGTGGCAGAAAGCAACAAAACAGCAAGAGTAAAAGAGAGGAGGAACAGCAACAATGGCAACAGAGAGGAAATCTGTCTCTCTGTCTCTCCTATGTTATATACAGGCTATCTGCCCAGGCTGGGTGTAGCACTCATACCCATAATCCCCATAGTACTCATATCCATAATCCCAGAAGTACTCAGACCCATAACCTTGAATTACGATTAAGCCTTGGATCATGAATCAATCACAAATTCTAGAAGTCCACCCCATGATCACATGAGGCTTTCAGTGTAAAAATGACATAGGGGAAAAATGATCTTGGATGATCTCCAAATGATATAAGAGAAAAAATGCAACTCCTGACCTGAAAGGTACCTGGGATGAGTTCATGTACTCTAAAATCAAGGAATAAATTTTAGAAACAAACAGAGGTTAAGAACAGAATAGATTTATTGGGGGGAAAGAAAGCTTCTGTGGGAGAGAGAGACAGATGGGGACCCAGGCAGATTGTCCCTGGAAGCTGTCTCTTCCAGAGATTTTTGTAGAGTAAAGCCATGCATGAGGCAGGTCTAAGACGGTGGCGAACATGGAAACTCACTTAGGTGGGCATGAGGTGGGACAAAGCTATGGTCAATCAATGAGAAAGAAAGAAAGAAAGAAAGAAAGAAAGAAAGAAAGAAAGAAAGAAAGAAAGAAAGAAAGAAAGAAAGCAAGCAAGCTCAGGTAAAATTGATTAAATCCAGCATCAAATGAGGAAGCAAATCACGTATCGAGTAGAACAGGGTCTCTTCCTGCTGCGGGTTGCATTAGTGAGTCTTTACGGCTCTTTCAAGGTGATTCATATATATTTAGTATCAATCCCTGATGCCCATCCCTAGGGAAGCATGTAGCTATGTTGTTTTCCTCTTTTGTCTTGAGGTCTGGAACATGTGGGAGTGTCTGTCTCTTTCAAATTGCAGAGTCACCTTGTCTTCCATATTGTCTCCTGGAGGGCCTGGCCCTGTCTAGCTGCCTATAGTACCTATCTATCTATCTATCTATCTATCTATCTATCTATTTATTTTTGTCTTTTTGAGACAGTGTCTCGCTATGCAGTTCAGGCTGGCCTTGAGCTCACTTTTGTAGCCCAGGCTGGTCTTGAACTCACACTGATCCTCTTGCCTCAGCCTCCCAAGTGCTGGGATTACAGGTGTGTGCCACCACATCCAGCTAAGCTAAAGACCTGGCTTGCTTGTTTGCCTTCTTTCTTTCTTTCTTTCTTTCTTTCTTTCTTTCTTTCTTTCTTTCTTTCTTTCTTTCCTTCTTTCCTTCTTTCTTTTTCCAGTACTAGGGATTGAACTGAGGACCCTGTGCTTGCCAGGCAAGTGCTTATTCTACTGAGCTATCTCCCCCAGCCACAAAGACACTGTGCCTATAATATTTCTATCTAATTCAGCTGCCTACAACACAAATACACACAAACCATAACATATAGCCAGAACATTATATTCTGATCACATGCAGTGAAAATCAGATTTTCTTATTCTCTACTATGTTATTGTCATGTTTTTATTTGCTTGCTTTTTTATTTATTTATTTTGGCATTTAGTACAGGGTCTACAAGGTCTCATTAGGTAGATCAGACTTATAGTGATCCTCCTGTTTTCAGTTTCCCAAGCTCTGGGATTATAGGCCCACACTACCACTCCTAGTCTCAATCGCCCTTTCAGCCTGTCTTGGGGGTGGAGCCAGCATGGAACAGCATATATCAAACCCAGGCAGCTCAGCTAACTAGGTACTTCATTCTGCTGAGCCATCTGGACCCTGTTTGCCTTTTTAAATCCCTGCTGTCACCCTGATTAACACTTATTTTCTCAGTGTCAGTATTGTGGCTTCATATTTTTGCCTGCCACTTCCTGCCAACAGTATTTGCTATCCACACACCTCAAGAAGTTCCCAGCAGTAGAAACTGCTCTTCTCAAGAGGAGCTTGTTTTGATCTTTTGCTTCCTTTTCCTATCCACACAAATGCTTTCACTTGAAACTCAATGAATTTTTGGTCTTGGGTTTCTTTGTTCTCATGGATTGAGCTTTCCAAGTAGATTGGCACATGAAATTCTTCGTGCACAGTTTTGCCACTTGGTCTAGATTGACTTTACTTGGGAAAAAATGATTCCAATTTCTAGCACTGATGAAAATACCAGCTAGAAATACCAGTTTCTGGAATCATGAAGAAATCTGAACAAGTCAACTATTTGGGGGAGTATGTAGCCTCAGGTACATGGGATTGACCTAAGATTAGTCCTGGTCCTATTTACAAGATGTTTTTCTCAGTGGCCCATCAGTGGCCTCTTTCATTAAATATGATTATACTGATATAGAAGTATAGATACAATAGAGACACACACTTATGAGCCTACCATCTAACATAAAAACTAACACCTTGGCAATACCCTATATCTAACTATGCAGTTGGCCTCCATTTCATCTCTGTATTTCCCCCACTCAAGATAACCATCCTTTAGTTGGTTGTCTGCTTTTCGAGATAGAATCTCACTATGTAATTCAGGCTGGCCCTGAATTTGAAGTGGTCCTCCTGCCTCAGCCTCTCAGCTGCTAAAATTAAAAGTATATGCCATCACACCAGGTTTTGTTTTGTTTTGTTTTTTTGGTCCATCATGTTGAATTTTAAATTAGTCACTTCCTGACCTTTCATTGTATGTTTATCTTGTTTCATTTTAAATTTAAAGGGCATTACATCAAACAATGTGTAATTACTACTTAATGTTTTCTTGTTAAAATTCATAATAGTTTTGGAGGCTGTCCAAATAGCTCAGCAGATTAAAGCCACTGCAAGCAGGTGCAGGGGCCAGGGGTTGGATCCTCAGGCCTGTTGTGCCAGCCCCGTCCCCAGGGCATGCTGAAATAAGGCAACTGAGACAGGGCATGATGGCACACCCAGCTCTTGGGAAGCTGTAAACAGGCAGATCAGTAGTAGTCGGATCTAGTAGTGAAACCCTGAACACCCTGCCCCTGTAAACCCTTCCCTAAATACAGAAAAAAAAAATTTCGTAACAGTTTTGTGTGTTGTGTTAACTAGCTCACTTTGCTAAATAACATTTTATTGTGTAGACTTACTGCAATGTATCTACTGTCTTTTCTGTAGGAAGGCTTTGGGAGTTCTTTGCAGGTGTTTTGCTATTACAAACAGAAATACTGTGAACTATGTTATATAATTGCTTGCTCTGTGTGTGTAATAATTTCTGTTGGGTCTATGCCAACAATTGGAATTATTGGATCTGTGCAAGTATATTACTTTTTTTATCTCCTGAAAAAAAATTATATAGGAGAGAGAAACTCCCAGCCTGCTAGATGTTAGGTACAAGTTCATATTCTCTAAAATTGAAGAATTCATTTTAGGAACAACAGAGGTTAAGAGCAGAATATATTTATGGGGAGAAAGAAATCTGTCCAAGAGAGAGAGAAAGTGTACTGAATGGGTTGCCAAGGAACCTGCCATCTTTAGGGATTTTTATGGAACTAATCCATGAGGTGAGGTGGGTCCAATGTGGGAAGCATGGGAAATCACAAGGTGGGCATGAGGTGGGACAAAAGTCTGGTCAACCAGTAAGATTACAAGCATAATTGCTCAGGTAAAATTGATTAAATCAGGATCAAATGGGGAAGCTAGTCACACAATAAGGAGCATGAATACAGAACAGGGATGAACAACTCCTGTAAGGAGTTGAGTTAGTGACTCTTCATGGCTTTCTCAAAGTGATAGAGGCCTTTTAGACTACCAGTCCCTAAGGAGGTATATGGGTATATTTGTTTTATCTTTTGTCCTGAGGTTTGACCCACAGTTTGGGGAGGTCTCTCTTTCCCACAGTTATATCTCATTTTCTGCATTGATTCCTTTGAGGGCCTAGCCTTATCTGACTGCCTATTTCTGTCTAATTCAGTTGCCTACAATAAAATTACCACAAATTGAGTGGCTTATATATCCAAAATGTATTTTCTCATCGCTCTCGAGGTCAGAAGTGCCAAATCAAAGCATTGTCAATGTTGGTTTTCTACTGGAACCTCTGAGACCATTACATGATTTTCTCCTAGTTTTTGACCATTGTTGGCACAATTGGTTTGCAGATATAGAACTCTAATCTCTATCTCCATTTTCACATGGCTACCTCAATACTAAGTATCTGTCTTTGTATCTCTTTTTACAAGTATTAGTCATATTGGATTTGTATCGGATCCAGTATGACATCATCTTTACCTAGCTAGTTATATCTGCAAAGTCCCAATACTTCATAGGTTCTAAGAGGTAGTGGATTATCATTTCTTTGAGAGGACAAAATTCAATTCATAATAGTATGCAAATGTCCAAAATTAAAATCTCAAATTGATTTCCAGTAAGACTTGCTATTATCACCTGTTGAAAAGATTTTTGGTGTTTTGTTTTGTCTTTATTTTTTAATTTTTTCAATTTTTTATTGTTGGGATTACAGGTGCATGCCACCATGCCCAGTCTCAATCAAGGGCTCAGTGCACCCTGGGGACAAGGCCTCCACAGTACACTAGAGATTGAACCCCAGTCCTTGTGTCTGTCTAAGCAGGCACTTTAGTTCACTGAGCTATCTGGCCAGCCCTGGTTTTTGTTTTGTTTTGTTATGCTTTGCTTTGTTGTTTTGTGTTCTGTTCTGTTTTTGAGACAGAATTTTGCTATGTAGTTCCAGTTGACTTTGAACTTGCTAGGTAGCCAAGGGTAGTTCTAAGGTCACAGTAATGATCCTGACTCAGCATCCAACTACTGGAACTAGAGACTTGGGCCACCACATCCAGCTCAGACTATTGAGATTTTTATCAACTGAATGAGTATAGAATTGTATGTCACTGTAGTCTTGATTTATACTTCTGAACTACTGATTATGCTAAACATCTCTTCCTATGTTTATTTGTCATGTTTTGTATGTGTGTGTGTGTGTGTGTGTGTGTGAAAACATTGGTTTTGTTGCAGGTATTTGGTTGCTTTGGGCCATTTTCTTGTTAGAATACCGATCTTTTTTCTTTTCTATTAGTACATGTTTGCAATTCATGCCATTTGCAGTCAACTTGGAGAGCAGTTACAGGTACATATGACTGCTTTAATTTTCCTAATCCATTTCCTCTTCCCTCACCTCCTCTGGCTTCCCTATCTCCACTTTCATACCTGTTGATACTATTTGTCTTAACTCTTATTATAGTGTGAATGTTTACATTGATTGGGGTTAATAGGGTCCTGTTGATGGCACATCTTTATTTCTCTCATTTCCCCCGTCCTCCTCCACAGCCACTTCCCTGTTAGGGCAAGTTAAAGCAAGACCTGTATAACAAAACATATAACTTTTTTGTCTCCCAAGGTCAGTCAAATCCCCTCAGGATTTATTTTGATACCGTGTACAGTGCTTTGTAGAACTGTTGTCATTGTCAGCTGTCTGGATGAGTCATGGCCACTGCTTGACCAATTTGCTCTCTGTGAAAGCCTGAGAGAATATTTTCTCTCTAGGTGACTCTCTTTAGGCACACTATACATCATCAATCCATTTCCTCTGTCGTCTCATAATCTCCTTGATTATCTCCTTGATATAGCACAGATTCTCTTATGTCCTCAGTCCTCACTGACCTTGAAGGATTAGGGACAAAATATTGGCAATCCTTGTAGCCCTTCTTTTTCTCTAATTTTTGGTCTGTAAACTTACATTCTTAACCCTCCAGAAGAGAAACTTCATGATATTATTACTCTATAACATAGGTACTTGAGCTTAACATCACTGTTTTTTGAATATCAAACATCTTACACTTAACTTGGAATCGGTATTTTCCATCAATCATTGATACTCTAATAAATCCCTATACAATGTGATAAAAGCAGTTACACATTTATACACAGACATTTTGTTTTCTTGTAAGCCAATCATTTACTTGAGAGTATAGCAGTAACATTAGAAGCAGCACAGATCTAAAAGACAAGAATGCGTGTTAGGCAAGTCCTTAACCTGAGCAGCATACCCACCCAGCCCTATAAGAGTTCTTTATGCTACCAATCCTTCATCAGCCTCAGGTATTTCAGATATCTTCTCTATATAATATTTTACTTTCTCTAAAATATATTTTGATGAACAGAAGTTCTTAATATTATATTCTATTTATTACTTTTTTCAGCGCTGAAGACTGAACTCAGGGGCTTGCACATGCTAGGCAAGTGCTCTACCACTGAGCTACTCCCTAAACCCAATCTATTTTTTTTTATAGCCAACATTTCTATGTCTTGTTTAAAATATCTTCCCTAGCCCGAAATCTAACTTACATCTGCCTCTGTTTTA